>CM031923.1:10257216-10430375 GCA_018703695.1 Prunus fruticosa
TCCATAGACACGTAGTGGGCTCAAATCAGTCCGTAACGAAGAAGTGATGATAAAAAAAAATGTACGAGTGGCATAATCGGAATTTTGTCAAAATGTTTTTAAAAAAAAAATTTTCTCTACTCTCTCTCTCTCTCGCTCTAAGGCCACCCCCCTTCCGATCTCCCTTCCAGCCTTCACCCTCCCTCATCAACCACCGCATCCGGTCATCATACCCACCCATCGGCACCAAATCGACGCCTAACCTCGCCCGTCATACCCTTACCTCTCCATGCCGTCAGCCTCCTCCATTTTGCCGAAGAACTTCCTAACACGTCCCTTTTGACACAGGTTCCACCCTCGTAACTGATCGGCCACCATTTCCGGCAATCAAGGTATGGATTTTCAGACTATTTTCCAGGCTCAGCCGACGGTTTGGTAGGATTTGATCGATTCCTAGCATAGGTAACTTTATTTTGAACCCTAAGTTCGGTCGTTTTTCTAATTAGTTCTGCCACTTCCTGCCATTTTCCGTGTATGTCCAAGAACAAAAGTGGCTTTACGCGCGCCCGGTTTGGGAATTTTTCCGCCCCATGTGGGCAAGGTAGTTGGGGCCACATTCTATCCTAAACTGATCCTTGTGTTCTCACGAGCGCGTAAAGGTGTGCTCGGATTTCAATTCGGATATCGTTCTAACCCCCGAACCCATTTCACCTATTGTGCGTTATCGGGTTTGATATGTTAGAACCGTTGGATCGCTTCCAACTTTCTCACAATGTCCACCTAACATAATTGTAGGATCGTGTAGGAATCCAGATACCGTAAATCTGGAGTTCCCAAAGATTCCGAAAATGTTAACCCTAGGGTTAGGCGTACTGGAATCGTCCAATCATGCGATCGAGAGAAATCCAACCGTTCTAGTTAAGACCAAACTCTCGACATGTTTCCTAAGCATAAGAGAACTTAATAGGACTCCCTTATTTGCTGATTCGAGGTCGAGGTGCGGAGTGCCCAGCCGACCAAGTTTAGGAAGTTTACCCCTCTGTCGATCATTACTCTTCCAGTAGTGATATCCTTTGAGAAGTGTTAGAATTACCATAGAGTACTAGCTCTGAACCAATAAATCTAGTTATTGGGTTGATTATGAACTTATGATTATGGAATGTGTATTGATAGTTATGAATAGTCTGCTAAATTTTGCATATTATTATTATTTGTTATTTGAGAGAAATGTATTATAGTATTTGATGGTATTCTAAACCGTTATTCTCATAATTGGAGATTCTACCTTATGGGAATTGATGGGGTCCTAGGGGTAGTGATTATTTAATTATTTATTTATGCATCTGTGGATTATATTTATTTAGCTATTTATTTGCCGTTTGAGATTATTATTATAGAATCAGTATGGTTTGTTAATCGGAGTACGATGTGATTAATAAACTAATTAAATATTTAAGTGCATATTTATATTTAATACATATACCAGGTTCTAAAATTATGAGTCATAACCTTGGGTTTTATGAGAATATGGTATGTATATTTTAAGTGTAGTTGATAATCAATTTATTGGGGAGTTGATATAAAGGTCGGAAAATAGATTTGTGGAATAAAAGGAAAGTCCTGACTAAGTTTCAAATATTTTTCAAACCACCGTAGGAGTACCCCTGAGTTCGGATCCTGGACGCATGAACCGTGTGGTGCGAGGAATGCGGCTCAGGGTGAATGAATGGGTCCCTTGAGGCCTGTGAGGAATACGCTTATTAACTTTGTGTTTCCGAGGCCTGCAAGGATGGAATTAACGGATAGATGAGAGTTCACGGATATCTGGATCTGACGGCATAATACGTACCGGAATTGAGGAATAACGAAATTGACGGACCGAGGAATGGGGTACGCCTAATTGGGGAGAATTAAAAGTTTTGAGTTTAATTTACTAGGAAAAGAGGAAAATATATATGTTTCAATTAAGTGTTATCTAATGACATCAAGATTTCACTTGGTCAATGTTATTTTAATAATTTTCTGTTTCTCTTATTTATAATAAGTTGATTATAAATCTTTATATATATACAGTAAAATCTCTTATGGTGATATTCTAGACGTTATTATCGTGTCGGACGCCGTGTATTTTGTACTCCCCCTCCGTCTCCCCCGCGTCTAGGGAATAGGATCCTATAATAACGTGCGGGCATCCCTAGAAAGAATAACTTGGACTGTATATATATGTATTTGTAATTGAGTTTTATGAGGTTTTCGGAGGAAAGGATAAAAATATTTTCGACGGTGTTTGTTTTATTTTCTTATCCTCTCACACACACACACACACACACACACATAATAATCTAAACCAGTAATATAATAAGTGATCTACGAATTTATAAGAAGTTTAGTGAGTGAATGTTTGTTTTCTAAATGAACTTCTATGTGATTAAGGTGTTATTGAACGATTATGAATGAGTTATTATGGGATTTTACCTTCCAAGCATAATGACTTGATTTCAAATATTTTTATTGTATTATGTTTATCTTGAAAATAAGAACGGCATGGGAAGTAGAAGGGTAATGGCAACAAGGTTAAAGGGTTTAATGGGAAATAGTAGTACAATTTTCAGAGTTCGTATTAGAGTTCGAGCCAAACGTCCCGAGTCCGTCAGGATTGCGGCTCGGGTTGACTCTCGTGTCACTCCTAGACCTTACTGACGTGTCACAAAATTGTGACACGAGGAATTGATGGATAATGATAGGGACACTTAGGTGGAAGAGGAATCTTTATTTTCCAAGTTTTTGAGGATGAGACTTATGTAAACGTATGAATTGTTATATAATTACAAATATACTAGTGTTTGGTTTCTGTTGAGTATAGCGAGTGTAACATACAAAGTGAAAGAACTAATGGGTGGCCTTATCCTTATTAGGGCACGTAGGCAACTGAAGAGTTACCAGGTGGAGCCATGAGACCAAAGTGATTGAAAAGTTGTTCAGAGTTACTTTGAAATTCTATGGAACGTATTTGTGTCGGAACCTGTTCCGTTTCCCGTTGGCAAACATTTTATTTGTTTACGAGAGGCCTGAGGCCGTTTAATTGTAGTTGGTTTTTCTGAGGAAAAATTGAATGCATGCTGGAGGTGGGAGATACATTTATATGCTTATTTAACAGTGAAATTTTTTGGTAAATGAGGGATTGGGAGGGGGAGACCCTCGGATTTTCGGAAGTCAAACTTGAAAATAAGTTTGGATTTAGGTAGAGGGGCACCGGTCATTTGTGCCCATCTTATGAGGGGGTCGGAGCACAGATAGTGGTTCTGCTCGAATCCAAAGTGGAATTTGGGTCGGTCCCGCCATAGATAGGTGGGGTACATTCTAAAATCCTGGATCCTTTTCGGGAAAAAGATGGTATTCCATTAAACTGAAAGGAACATTACATAGTAAAAACTAGCATGTTAATGGCGGCCTCGTTTCCCAAGAGAAACAAAATCCCGGAGAGTGAAAGTGTACCACCCATGCTATTGACTAAAATAGAGTCAAACAACTTATACGAAAAAAACCAACCTAAACCCCAACCACAAAACCTTTAAAACAACATCCCATCACTACGTAGGACCTAAGTAGTCCTCTGTATGATTAGAAAAAGCATCATAGTTATTCGTACATAGTAAAAAACATAGTATGGGTATCTTAATAGTTTTAGCCAATCACCCAACCTAAACTCATTGAAACACATCCCATCACTACGCAGATACTGTCAAAGAAAGCCTCCGATGATCTAAAGAAAGCATCATAGTTCTGTCATAAGTTAAAAATGAATTCGTGAGCATCATAAGAGATCGAGCCGATACCCCAACCTCCACCTCCAATTTTCTTATCCAGGCCCACCGACAAGCAAGGGATACCAGCCCACGAATGTTCCATAGGAGAATTATTAGGGGACTTGGAGATCCCTCAAGGCGAGCTCCTCCGCCTTGTCAACAAAATCCCTCAGCAAAAACCATGTTTACCAGAAAAATCGATGCCACTAACAACAGTAAACCTAACACCTACTTCGCACGCTTTCCAGTTCCCGCTTGGTGCCACATACTTGTCTCATCCCCTTAAGCAGTAGAGGCGGTGGACATCTCCATAACATTACAGATCAAGACCCCACCAAGCTTAACGGGCCTTGGGAACCAGGAAAGGAAGCCAAAATAGCCACCCCATGGAGAAAAAAAGAGCCACACAAAAAAATGTTATACCCAATTCACCAAAAAGAACCCAAAAAGCAATCAGAGATACCAAGAATATGGCGTAGAGAATGAGAAAAATCTGGAGAAGACCTGAACCTTAGTGTCAGGCTCTCCTCCGCGTGCGGTACCAAATAAGAGCCACCCAATTAGGGTTGATTTTTGGGGGTTCAATTGAACCAGAATTTGGGGATTCCAGTTTCATTCCAAAAAAATTCGGAAATGACATTTTCTTTTCAATTCCATTCAAAAAATTTTGAAATTTCACATTCATTCTAATTTTTTATTTTTTTTAACTCTTAATTATAGGAAAATTTCTTGGACACGTTTTGAATATTTTTGGAGAATTTTAGGAAAATCATTGACAGTTTTAAACATGTCCAACAATTTGAAAGGTTAAAATTGGCTCAAAATTGAAAAATCATATGGAGAAGCTTGAAAGATCACTTATATGTTGTTATCCTTTATGATAGCTCGTCTTGATGTCTATTTAGTTATTATGTCATATCAAATTCAACATGAAACTAGTCATTATGTGTAGTCTAAGCTTGAATCCTCAATACATTTTGGAAGTTCTAGGTTTTTGTAACTTGAAAATACATTCCAGTTTAATCACAATTTTTTTTTCGCAATTTTCAATTTTGAAACTTTTGGATGTTGGGATTAAATTTCCGGAGTTTCCATTCCAACTTGCACCCCTAAATCAAAAGTTGTTGTGGCACATTAGCTAGTAGAATTTTATTAAAATTTCATTATCCTTTTTTCAATTGTTTCCAAAATTGATGGAAAGTCTATTCCCACGTTTCCTCACTCCCCTTCGTCTCTCTTTCTCACATCCCACTCATCTCTCCTACGTGCCGCCCCAAACTTTTGGATGCATGTGTTACGAAATGATCATTCATCCACCTCATCTCAAACCAATAACAATAAGGCTCATATTATCTAGTCCAATCACAAAAAAAAACAAAAAAAAAACAAAATAAACCTTCTCTCCTCTCTCGGCCTCCCTCCCTCTAGGAAGAAAACCCTAGTTTTGAAAGACTTAGCCGCCACCCCCTTGTGGGTGGGTGGCCTCCGCATTTCCCCCTTCCTACCCTTTTCCTTCCTAGTTTCTAGTCCACTCAATGTTGGAGGTTGCCTCACATCGTTTGGTCTTAACCACTATCATCACTCTTTCCAATTTCATCGTATGTTTCTTCTGTTGTTCATCCTCTATGGAACTTATCGAGTTCTGGTATGCCCTCAAGTGCAAATAGCACTTAATTCTTGTATTATGGGTAGCACTACTCCGATTGCTGCAGCTTGGGTGGCTTGCTCACCACCATTTTTGTTGGTTAGTTGTTCCTTTTTAGTTGTTTTTGTCTTGCTTTGGTACTCCGGCTTGTGGGTGGATTGTGCGGAACATATCAAGTCTATCGGTGTTAGGGGTCTCCTAATGTTGTGTTGTGTTTGTGGGCTCTTTGCCTTTATGTGTGCTTTATGCATTTTGTTAGTTTTATTTGTAGTGGGCTCATGTCTATTTGTATTGCATTTTGTGTGAACTTCATGATTTGAGTTCATTTTGAGGAATCTAGCTTTGACCTTCTATTTACGAAACTCCAGTTCGACCAAAAAACAATATATGTTAATAATCTTAGGGATCTTATTGTTCATATATTGAACTATTTAGATCATATTCCCTATGGGAAATCTATGTTTTTCAAAGGCATGCCTAAGCTCGCCTGGAGCCGAGGCAAATGGAAATCGCCTCGTGCATCCGTTTGTTTAGCTTGCTTGACGTCTAGTGTGGCGAGACGGGGTGACACTTGTTGACATGCAAGGAACGTCGTTGTGCCACCCGCAGTCGCATCACAAGGGAAAAGATGAAGTCGCGTGAAAGTTATTTTTTTAAGGTTTGTTTCAAAGAAACACTACCAAAAAAAAGTTCATTACCATTAACTTCTCCCAAGGGGCCCCCAGCTTTCTTCAAAGTATTTTTTTGTACTTAAAAAATATTGTCTATTGGAACATGTCACAGGCACAATCCTTTCACGCGTTTATCTCTGTTTTGCATAAGTGGACCCAAACCTACTTCTCTTGGAGCCCTTTATAAGGCAGATTAAAGGGTTTTGGGGCTCGCCCGAGACTTGAGAAATAAGATCTGAACCCTACTATATACTATTGACATGCTTAATTGCCACGTTAATGAGGTGCTTAATCCTGTGGACTAGGAAAGAGCAACTCTCATGAGGATCCTTCAGGAGACGACACCCTCTGAGGAAGAGTTGCCCGTGCAGAAGAAAGGTTCTAACGCTTTCGCGTGGAGACCGATCCCTTGATCGTTAAACGCGACTTCATCCGTGGGAGACCCACTACTAGCCTTCCTCTCCTTGGGGGAGCTCTGGTCCATGACTCCTCTTGCTCCAGACGGGCACTTAAGCCTAGTTCCAGCTCATGCAAGTTCCATCTTTCACATCTTCAGGTCTAGGCAGACCATCTACCTACTTCCTGATGTTTTCTCAACTCAGTTTATGCCATTCACTGGAAATCGGAGAGTGGATGTTTAAGCTTGTCTAACCTTGGAGATGTTCCTGTTAAAGATCGAGCTTCTTGTAGATGTTAATCCCCAAGCGAAAGATGAAAGTCAGCGAATGACACACAACAAAGTTTCAAGTAAAGGCTATAGCAGATTAAAAGAATACAACTTACCATCACGGTAGATGTGAGGAATGAGCGGACCGTCGTTCCTCCCCCTTCCATCTGCGCGACTTTCAGGACATTCATGCTCCACACATGATCGCCTTGACTCAGACTGTTCCCAGCTGCGCCACAAAAAAAAAGATGGAATTGAAGCGGTTGGACGCCGCCAGAGCCGGCCCGAACCTCGACCCGCTCCGGCCAGGAGGCCAGCACGCCCTCAGCGCCCAAGAGTTCCAGGGATTGCCCAAGTCAAAGTCCAATTGGCAAGTCAAAAGACCTCCTCTACGGAGGAGCCCAAATCTAGGAAGGAAGCCCATTCAGCCTGGACAGGCCAAAGTATAATTCACATCCTTACATGCCACCACACGCCATGCAGAAGTTGGGGGGCATTTGTGGAACCGAATAAATCACCCGAGGTCAAATAATTCCCTTCCATTTGTGGATTATTCGACCTAATTGGGAGTTACCTAATTAAATTGGGGATTGATTTGATTCCTACCACAGTTGGGATTTGATTTAAATCAAATAAATCAAATCCCTAATTAATCAAATATCGCGCAATCGGGAGGAATAATTCCTTTCCATCTACAGAATTATTCCTCTGAAACGCTAGCCTTGAGGCTCCTATAAATACTTGGCTACGCACAAGGGTTGAGGTACGTCTAAATTCCTATTGAAACTCTACAAAACTTATCCCTCACAAACCCTAGCCACCATATTCTTCTCTCACACAAGGCTCCTGCCACCACATGGCTCCAAGGTATCCCTTTTCCCCTTGAAACACCCACCCTAACTAGGCATCGGAGTGCCTTTGGCCAGCACCCCCGGGTGTGGTCCTTTTACTCGATCTATTTTCGAAGGGAGGAAGGAGACGGCGACGAGGAAGAGGATTCTCAATCGAATATTTTCGTGGGAAGAAATTTTCTCCCACAGATTATATGGAAAGAGAGAATGGATGTACGGGTTTTCAAGAAAGAGTGTTTATTACCTTTGTCAGAGATAGGTGAGGGGTATTTATAGAGGGGAGAATGAGGGACGAAGATCTCTCCTATGGAGGAGATCTATCCTTTCTCTCCTCCTAAGTGGGACTTAACTCACTCATAATGGCCTGTTCAGATCACCATGCTACCTGACAGGGGATCCTGATGATATGGCGCCACGTGGCTTTGGATGGGAAACCCATTAAATGATCCCTCTCCCATCACCAGGTTTGCTCACTGGGGATCAGAGGCCGAGGCGACATGTGGCCTTGGATGGAAAGTGCATTTAACTGATCACCACCCATTGCCAAGCTGTTTGTTAGGCACGAGGTGTGGCTGACTTGATAGGGGTCTGATCAAGCCTACATGTCATTAAATGTTCTTCCTGGCCAGTACACTGTACTAGATGGTCGGGTTGGTGTTGGAGTGGTCTGAGCGTTGATCCACCTCATCTCGTTAGCTCTTGGATGGGAGGCCTTTTATCAACACCCGAGCGTCATATCCTGGTTCTGTCGGTGCATGGGCTACCTAGCCATGGAATGATCACGTGGCGTTCTATGGTAGGCTTGGACTACCAGTGGCAGTATGATTCCGTTAACATGTCTCAAAATTTCATCCAAATGGGAACCCATTTAGTCACTTAGGGGTTGTATTCATCTCCATAATCACTTGTATAGTTCTAAGTGATGGTTAAACTTGAATTTCCTTTTGAGCTAGAGTAGTTAAATTGTTCAGGCATTTAGGTATAGTTATAAAGATGTTGTTCATTGAAAAAATCCAAAATTTGAACGTTAGATGGCATAATTGTGATGGTATGCTTCCATAGAAGTGATTAGATAGCAGGATAGCCAAATTTGAAAGGCTAACCCCAAACAATTTAGGCTGTGGCGGAGCCACTCCTAAGCTCTGGAGTGGCCCTAGCCCCCCCCTCCCCCCATATTTTTTATCTCTCAACTATTATATTATATATAACATATAGAACTAGTACTAAACAACTTATAATTTAAGTTAAAATTCCCTCTAAAACAAATTAGACATGACTAAATTAGAAATATATTTAGCTATAGACATGTAACTATTGAATACTTAAGTGTTTTGTATACTTGTATTTTCTATTCCGGCCCCCCAACTTTACAATTCTCACTTGAATCATCGGACTGTCTTCAGGTTTTATTTAATGTTTTTCTATCCCTTTGCTTTTCTTTTTTGTTTGTATATATACCATGATTCAAAATTGGCTAGTGTAAAGAGGTATTTGAAATCATCATTAAAGTCCCTCAAACCTATAAAATAATTATCGAAGACCATATATTTTTCAAAACCTCCTAAATATCTACTTGAGTGAGCCATCAAAATTGGGGTCCAAGTTCCTTGTAAAGGTGAGACACTTAGCTCACACTTAATTTGGCTATACACGAGGGCCAGCGGTAGGGTCATTATAGGAACCGACTGTAAGGTTTTATTGGGTGGGACTCGGTGGAAAAGTTAGCGAGAGAGCCTGGATTCCTAGAAATTTGAATCGTTCGGCTCATATAGCAGCAAAGATTGGTTTGGGTGCGGCAGAGCTACAAAGCTGGGCTAATCAGCCACCACCCTCCCTAGTTCACGTTCTGGAGTCGGATGGGCTACCGTGCCTACCTTTCTAATTGTACCCTGTTTGGTCGGAGAGATTCTTTTTGCTAAACATATGTTGGGTTGTATTAGCTAGAATTTTCCTGAATTTGTTTTCTAATTTAGTTTGCTTCTCCCTATAATCTGTTCCTCGGGTTTTGGGGGTTTTTAATGCATTTCTCTAATTACGACCCCCAAAAAAAACACACGCTAAGTGCAAACAAGTCATGATGAAACATTTCCCAGACTAGCAATCCTTCGTTTTTGGATTGAACTCAAATTTCATTGGTTTATTCATAAGAGTAATATAGAAAAAGGCAATTCAGCATCTACATTGAAAAATAAAAAAAAACTTGCTTGAATTAGAGAAAAACCATGAGGTGCATCAGAAGTTCATGGTAGAAGTTCCAATTACAAAAAATGGTACAACTTATTTACTATAGATGGTTTATATTTCAAAGAGACCCTTTATCATCACTCAAATAATCGAAAGCTAGTACAAATATAGGAGCAGTCCCTTCCGTCCCGGGCATCTTCAATTGAAGGGAAGCATGTCGTCTCAGAAGGTGTCTACCTACGCTAAAGACAAAGGTAAACGGCCCATAAGATTGAGAAAGATAAATCACATAAACCATATGAGTCTAATGACGATAACAAGTGAACAAAATAAACGCATGTTCCTTTATATTACAAAAGGAGAGAATCCTTAGTTTTGGAGGGGCAACGAAGTCATGTATTGTTTTGATTCTATAAAATATGCATGCATATTCTAGGTCAAGAACAACTAACTCGTATATCATTGAATTTCATAAATAGTATGTGAGAAAGATAGTAGGAATTACCATTTATCTATTAAGTATCCTTTGCCTGGTAATTGATGCCTTCAGGTACAACTAATCATTCAAAAAGGTCAAGAAATTGAAGTATGTATATCTGCATGACCTGTTGAGCAGAAGAGTGCCACAAACTCCCCAAAATCCAACAGCAAACCCAAGCCCCATGCTAATGTAATATCCCTTGCGTTATGAGCCCATCCTGGCCATCTTGGTTCACCAACACAGGTTGTCCTCGACCTTTCTCCTCCTCAGGGCATGTCCTTGGGAGTGGTGCTCCACAAAGAGAGGATTTCCACCATAAACGTAGTCAAAGCTTTGGAGCTGAGTGCCTATTGGAATTTTTCCAAACAAGTTGTTTTCTGACAAGTCCAACTTACCATGACTAGCTATTCGAGAAAGACTTGTTGGAATTATGCCATTTATCTGGTTTCTGATATAGATCAAGAGACTCTAACTCCTGCAAATTTCCAATCCTTGAAGGTATTTGACTTGTTAATTGGTTTCTGAAGTTTTTAAAGAAATCAAACCAACAAGATAAGTGATTTCACTAGGAATCTCCCCAATCAACTTATTGCTCAGAGATCAATACTCTTTAGAAGTCCTAGATTACTTTTAAATTTAGCTATGAATCCTTTCCATGTTAAAGATGCTTCATCATCATAATGCCCTGAAATGTATCCTCCTAGATAATCACCTAAAAAGGAATGTTGGATAGTTTGACTTGAACTTCCTTTTGGAGTTCGAAGTATTGAAACCTTGAGACATTTGGGTATAGTTCTAGAGATGTTGTTTCTTGACAAATCCAAAAGTTGAATACGAGTGAGATGGCATAGTTGTGGTGGGATGCTTCCATAGAAGTTATTAGATTGAAGGATAAGGATAGTCAAATTGGAAGAACTGCCCCTAACCATTTCAGGATTAATCCCGATAATTTATTTTCCGCAAGATTAAAAAGTGTCAAGTTTATACAATTCTTGAATTGTGAATGCAACTCTCCCACAAATCTATTGTTATTTAGTCTTAGTGTCTCGATGCTAAACAAGTACCTCATTGTGATAGGAGTTTTTCAGGATAAAGAGTTATAGCTCAAATCAAGAAAGACTAATTTTTGAAAAAGGATCCAACAATCCGGAAGTTCTCCAAATATATGGTTGCTTGAGATATCAAGAAAAGTTAAATTACTATCCTTGGTTGTGCTCAAAAAAGAAGCTCCTCCCATTGAAAAATTATTCTGGAGAGATCTAGAAGTAACACTTTTGATAGAGTTGAAGGGATTGGACCCTCCAAATTGGTTCCAACTCACATTTAGTTGAGGTGGAAACTCCGATCTCAAATTTCCAATTGTTCCTCTAATTTGATTCTGAGAGAGATCCATAAAAATTAATTTATGTGACAAATCCCAAAGCCAACTTGGAATGGTATCAATAATTCCATTATCAGAAAATATTGCATTCCAAGCTGGAAGGGAGGAACCCAATCAAAACGGAAGTTTAAAACTAGAGTTAGAGGATAAATCCAACTCCTTAAATTTGAAGATTTTCGAGAAATGAATTTCTGAAATCACTCCTTCCAAAGAATTCCCACCAAAATCAATAATCTCCAACTGGACATCTGTCCAATATTTTCAGGTATTCTTCCACTTAATTTATGGCCCTCAAGAAGCAAGTATTTTAATGATAAAAAGTTTGTGAGATCAGGCACTGAACCCATAATGCCAAGATTCTCAGAGATATCCAAATCCTCTATATATTAATTATATTTACTTGATGCTTAATTATATAATAAGGAGGAAAGAAAACAACCATACGTTAACTACAGTTAGTTGGGTGTTAGGGGTTTTTATTCTTTTTTCTTTTTTTTATAACAAGAGGGGCTAAGAGCCCAGAACCAACAGACTAAGCACAAACAACACGAGACCTGGTCACTCTAATAGCATCCGTAACCAAACAATTCACAAGAAAAGCTGGCACCTCAGGAAAGACGCACCCTAGGGCCAAACAGAACTCTTAGAAGCCAAGACATCAACGGCCACATTCTGCTCCCCAAAAATATGCTTAACTGAACATCTCCAACTAGCTTGAATCTTTAACTTGCAACAACTAATAAGGCTGAAAAAGGGGTGTGTGGAAATAGTAGCGCTAGAAAGAAGATCCATAGCCACACTTGAGTCACTTTCCACCTCCACAAAACAAAAACCAAAGTCCCAAGCCAAATTTAACCCCCAAAAAATGCCCCACAACTCAACTTCAAGAACAGAACCAACACCCAGGTTCCAAGAGAAGCCCTTAATCCAAGCACCATAATTATCTCTTACAGACCACCAGCACCAATAAACCCATAAACACTATTACGACTTCCATCTTTGATAATCTTACAAACTCCATAACTAGGGGCTATCCAATGAAGTTGAATAACATATGGCACATAAGAAGGGGAAGGAGGTTTGGTAACATTAAACCACTCCAAAGCATCCTGAAGAATTAATAGTTGCGGTTCACTAGGCATAACAAACCTCAGATTAAAAACTCTTTAACATCTCCATTTCCAGACAAACCACAAATAAAGAGCAAAAATCAGAGGCCAAGGCAACCCATTGTAAACCTTTCTTTTTAGACTGAAGATTCCTTAAAAGCCATTCATTAAAATCCATCATATCAGGGCTAGAATTATCGCCACTTTGAAGACAATTCCAAATAGCCAAAGAGAAAGGACAATCCTTAAACAAGTGAGCAATAGTTTCCCTAGGATAATCACATCTAGGACAAGTAGGAGCCTGAGTGAAACCTCTCCTTCTGCCTTTGGACATTAGTAAGCAAATTTTGATGACAAACAATCGAAAGAAAAGTTTTAACCTTAGGAGGGAGCAACAACCTCCAAATAAACTGCTAGTCCCATTTAACTCTGAAGCCTCGCAAGGTAAAAAAGAACTATAAGCTGATTTTACCGAGAAAGAACCACTAGGTGTGAACTGCCAAATACATCTATTATAGGCCCACTGCCATTAAAACAACATGAACACTTAAAATTAATTCAGAATAATATGAAGAGGAAGACATTCCCTTAAACAGTTAAAGTCCTAGACCCCTCCTCCAAAAAATCACCAACATTAAACTGAAGCATTTCCTCAAAGAGATCAATGAGAGCATATTGATACAAAGGACCAAAACTCAACCACCTATCAGTCCAAAATAACACATTATCGCCAGAACCTACCCTCCACTTAACACCTTTGGAAAGGATAGAATTACCATATAGAACCCCCTCCATACACTAGAGCTACAAGGAAAATCAGAGTCCTTCATAGCTAAAATGTTCTGTGTTTTAGATATTTAGCACAAAAGACCTAAGACCACAAACCTTGCTCATGTTGAAGAAGTCTCCACCTAGTCTTAGACAAAAGAGCTTGGTTCATCCAAGCAAACCTTTTAATGCCTAATCCACCAACTATCTTAGGTTTACAAACTTGCTCCCAATTGACAAGATGGATTTTAGATGTATTACTGGTATGCCCCCAAAGAAAATTTATGTTGAGCTAATCCAATTTATCACAAACAGACATAGGCAACTTGGCAATTTGCATAGTATAGACAGGAATTGCAGTAGGAAAGATTGAAGCAAAGTAATTCTACCAGCCATAGATAACGTATGACTTTTCCAAGAAGCTAATCTCTTCTGAACTTTAGCAATAACTTCTTGATACGTTTGTTTATTAACTCTAGTATGAATAAGAGGGACACCAAGGTACTTACCAAGGCTAGCAAGGTGAGAGGAGAACCACTTATCGTAGCAATTGAATTAGCCAAATCAGAGCAAGTATTTGGGGAAACACATATCATAGACTTTTCAAAGCTAACTCGCTGCGTGACAACTGACAAAAATAATCTAAACATTGCTTCATCAACCAAGCTTGATCAATAGTAGCTTCCCCAAAAGGATTAAATCATCAGCAAAGAACATATGGGAAATATGAGGACCTCCTTGACAAAGTAACAGGTTCCAAGCTCTCTCCTGAATCTTTTGCTGAATGAGATGAGAGAGTTTTTCCATACACAACACAAAGATATAGGGGGAAGAGGGTCCCCCTACCTAATACCACACTAAGGAGAGAACGAGTCAGTTAGCTCCCCATTAAGAATGGCCTTGTATTGCATAGACATGATACATTACATAAGCAACGCCAAAATACTTCCTTTAATGCCCACTTCCCAGAGCACCTCCCTAATAAAATTCCATTGCATACGATCATAAGCTTTGGATAAATCAATTTTCCAAGCTATAAAACCCTTCTTCCCTTTGGCAGATTTAAATTTGTGGAGCATTTCTAGGGCAACAATAATGTTATTTGTAATTTGTCTTCCTAGGACAAAACTAACTTGACTAGGGCTAACAAGCTTAGTCATATAGGGCCGAAGCCTAGCCGTAAGGATTTCAGAGACCACTTTATAAAGAGTGTTGCAAAGGCTAATAGGCCTAGCTGACTCATAGACATAGGCCTCTCCACTTTAGGCACCAAAGCAATCAAGAGTCTCATTTACATGATCAGGAAGGGTGGCAGTATGAAAGCAATCATGTACAAAGGAAATGATATCATCAGAGCAACCCCCCAATAATCCTAGTAAAAGAGCAAAGCTTGGAAACCATCAAGTCCTGGGGTCTTTAATCTACCAATAGCAAACACACTATTCTTGATCTCTTCAAACACAGAACAACTTATACTTGCAAGATCAGCCTCTTCAAGGCTAGGCAACAACTGAGGAAGCAAAGCATAGTCACCAACCATCTCAGAAGCACAAAATAACCCTTAAAAATAATTAACAATAATATGTTTCATGCTCTGTTTCTCAATAATCCAATCCCCAAAATCATTATGTAACCCTTCTAGCTTATTCCTTCTTCGTCTAACAATTGTAGACAAGTGGAAGAACCGCGTATTCCTATCCCCTTCTTTAAGCCAAGTATTCCTGGACTTTTGAAGCCAAAAAGTCTCCTCTTGATCCAGAAGTAAATTGTAATCCTTAGTAAGCTCAACCTCAAGCTCACTAAGGAATGGATTATGCTCATGACAAAGCTTCCTTTGAATTCCTACAAGTCTAGCTAACAGTCGCCTTTTCTTTGTAAATAAACACCCAAAAACTTGCTGATTCCAAATACCAAGTGGAGCCATAAGACTAGATGTTCTGTTACAGCATGACTACCACAAGAGCTCCAAAGGTTCGTAACAAATGCTGTCGAAATAGGGTGAGACATCCACGTAGCTTGAAAAAGAAATGGAACATTTGCTCTATTAGGATAATGTTTGGACTCAAGGCGCACCAAAATGGGACAGTGATCAGACTTCACCCTAGGAAGATGCAGAAGGTGAGCCTCAGGGAACAACAGACACCAATCAATACTACAAAGGCCTCTATCAAGCCTCTTCCAAATAATTCCCTCAGCCTTCCGTTTATTACACCAAGTAAAATTTGCCCCAGAGAACCCAGGTCAACCAAATGGTTACGATCAATCCACTCAACAAACCTTTTACCACCTGGATCCAAATTACCTCCACATTTCTCATCCACACTCACAATATTATTAAAATCACCTAGAACAAGCCAAGGCAGATTGGAAGCTTCAATAAGACCATCAAAGTACTTCCACAAAGCTTCTTGAATCCCAGGGCAAGGGTTTGCATAAACAACAGTGAGGAGCCACTTATGATTCCTCAAGGTTACTAAAGTAGTGATAGATTGGCTAGAGTGAGCAACAACTTGAAGAGAAACAGAATTCCCATTCCACAACAACCAAACACCCCCAAGGAAAACCACAAGCATCAACAATATGATAATGAGAAAAACTCTAACTCTAGGAAACATTGAGAGCCCTAGGGCCACTTATTCGAGGCTTGAGAATAGCAAACACATTAATGGCATAAGCCTTTTTTAAATCCTTAATAGTACTAGCACACCTATCTTTACCAGCACCTCTAACATTCCAAGCAATAATATTCATCATAAATTGTTAATAAGGAGGAAAAATATTAGGCACAAACCTAAATCTGCAAATGCTCAACCTCAACAGCTGCAAGGCCATCATGATCAAAAGAGCTATCAGCTTCCAGTTCTAGGATCTAAGGTCTTCCATGTTCAGAGAATTACCCTTGATGATTCATATCACTCACATCAGGAAGGCTCAACCTCATTAATTCCCATCTCACTCATATTAGGAGGTTCATGACCAAAAATAAACCTCCCTTACCCAAAGGCAACTTTGGAAAAAGAGAGCCACCCAAATTAAAAGAAAACTTCCCCCGAACATCATTTTGAACATCAGAGCCATTGACTTGGAGTTTCACAAGTTTAATCTCATGACAAGAGAAAGTTTTAGCCCCAGCTCTGCCTCTTCCCAAGCCTCCTCAAAACAGGACCACTTTAACAATACCACCACCAAATGTAGCTACAACGGAATTGGTAATGTCCTTAAGAGGTTTTTTAAACACCCATGTGCCGGAGACACGAGAGGAAGAAGATTTCACCCTAGCACTTTTGGCCTTAGCAGAATAAGTATCAGCAAGAAGACCCTGTCTTTTAGAACTAGAACCACTATTCTTAATAGGAGTAAATCCCTCCATATCTTCTTCTCTGGCCACCTCCTCAGTCAACACATTGAAACGAGAACCAAAAATAGGACTAATAGCTTTAGTACCAGGATCCTTTGTATTCCTCTTGCTAAGCTCAGCACCTTCCCTATATCATACATGCTCTTCTTCCTAAAATTCCTTGGCTTCAACAACATCCATTCTCGTGCATCTTTGCTGGAACCTCAGCCTCCTTTGTAACAATATCTAAATTCACATCATCAACCTGGACATTAGAAATATCCTCCATACACTTAGCAGTTATCGAACTCAAGACCTCTTTTGGCTTGCAAAATAATAGGGCAAGTATCTCTACCATGCCCATAACACCCACATTCAAAGCAAACCAAATTAATCCCCTCATACACAACCTCATAAGTATGGCCTTCAATCTCAATAAAAGGGGTGAGAGGCTTAGCCAAATCAAGTTCGAGCAAACTTACCATGAGCGTCATTGAGAGTATGAGCATCCACCTTGGTAGCAACACCAACAAGATTTACAATTTTTTCCATGACATCAGCACGAACATATTCAACGTTCAGCCCATTAATTCGAACCCAAGCAGTCATATGGGTGATCTTCTCCTCCTTCGCATTAAACCTAGGCTTCCATTTCTGTGTCACAATGTATTGGCCAGCAATTTGCCAAGGACCACCAGGTAAGCACGTATCTCATATCTTCCTCATAAAGGAACTTCACAATGAAATAGTTGTTCTCTAGATCTATTAAGCTCATAGGACCCTTAAGTTCCCATCTCTGAAGAAGACGAGATCTTAGAAAGGTGTAAGCTAGAGGACGACCCATGAGCTTAATAATTATAGTAGGACACGGCTGAATACAAAGAGCTCTTTACTTTGTTCTAGAACTGGATTGAGGGAATTGCCCCTTGCTTAATCACAACATCATCATTGCTCATCACCATCTGATCCTCTGCCATACCAAAATCCCCAGGAACTATATCCTTAAAACTCATCGGGATTGGAGGAGGAGGGGGAGATGGCTTGTCCAATTCCAGTCCACCAACATCTAACATCTCCTGGGTACGAGCTCTCTTCTCACCAGCAATAGGGCCATCTTCAAGAGAACCGCCCACCCGCAGGAGAAAACAAATTCTGGCATCACAGAAGCCGTTGTCGACGGCAGTCGTAGTCACCAACCCTTAACAAATGCAAAACTAGTGAAGAAACAGAGAAAAACTTCAAAGCGTGTCTTTTTCATTCCTGTCCATCTCCCTCGAGTTTTGCCCTTGTTGTGTGACTTTGTGTTTATTTGTTTTTTTTTTTAATTCTTTTTTTAATTAGGAATAAATTGGGTTTTTGTTTTAGGATTATCTATCAACTTTTAAATCCCTTAGATTAAATTTTAATGAGGTGGCATATGGAGAATAAAAGTAAAGAAGATCATAGCAGAGTAAATTAGAGCAAGAATTGTCCGGATCCTGTCAAATAAACCTTGAAGTTTCCTCATATCTTCCTGGTTGATTCAAGAGTTCTATATTTTAGGCTAAGGTTTTAGCCATTTATTTGTCACGCTGCATCAGTTTAACAACACCCTATTGGAAAATACCACGAAACTTGGAGCTTAGTTAGTATATTGGAAGATACACATGTATTATCATAAGTGTAGCTCTAATATTTTAAATGAAAAGAGAAGACCTTACAATATTGTAAAACAATAAATGAAAACAACGACAGCCAATCAAAATACCCATTAACTAAATAAGAAGCATGGTATAACCACAATTCCGAAAGTAAATTAAGAGAGTAAACATAGGCATGTATTTCCATATAGCCAAAAGGTCGTAAATCAGAAATTGAATCAATCAAACTAAAAGATAGCTACAAATTCAATAAGGGTTAGATCATCAGATCTTCAATGAGCTTGAAATCCATGCACTAGGCAGTTTGAGATATTTGCACATATAGACATCAATTATAGGGCTGAAGTTGTAGTATTGACTGAAATCATATTAAAGGCACCGAATTAAGGACAGTTTGCTGATCAGGGACTTGATTAGTAGGCTTCCAACACATGTTGGTGTGCTCTTCTGCTTTGGATACATTTCAATTTTGTTCCACGGAATCAATCTTCTTGGATGAAGCTTGTATCTTGGCTTCCAGTGAACCAATTAGTTTAATCAATTCGACCTCCGAAAACTCGTCCGATTCGATCATCCCATGTTGGGTACATTTTTTCAAACTTTCAATCCACGTCTTCTTTCTTGGCGGCGCTGACAAATCGAAGTTTTGCTTTAAACCAGGGACATGAATATCCTTGGAAGCTTTATACTTGTTAAAAATGCGATTGAATTCAGTCTGAATCTTGAGGCCACGTCTCTGATTGAATCGCCCTCCCCCTTCTTTTGATCAACTTCATAGATGATCAAGCAAACATCAATATCACAGAGTTTTGAAAGCTCGGCCTGCCTTTTTATATATACTTTTCTTTCGCTTCCGAAAGGTCATCTTATGAGCAATCTCATTTGGTATAAGTTCTAAGCTTCTTCTAGCTCTAGGAGGCATCTTTTTATAACTCTGCAAACTAAAACAGTTTCAATAATAAATAAATAAAACCATAAATAAGTATACGAAAAATTTGGTACGGTGCCCTAAAGGGGGTCCCTCAAATACAATTATTTGAGGGATCCCTTAATAGAAGGGAACTGTATATATATGATATAAATGGCAAAAAGTGTTTTGCTAGTTACAATCGACATACATAAGGCAGAATCAGGAATTTTTCGGTGGGTGAGCTAGCTAAAAATTTTAGCTTAACGTCTAATGATTTTTTTTATAAAAAAATCTTACCTTTTCATTTTGAAGTTCGAATTTATTAGCATCAACCGATTAAGCTTCTAAAATGCAAAGTGCAAAAATATAAATAATTATTTCACATATATATTAGTTGTAAACACAAGGACAATATAATTAGGTTAACATATTATTCCACTCTTAAAAGAGAATACAAATGAACTTGAGAAAATAATATTTTCCTTATGTGTTGTAGTTGATGGTGGACCATATAGGTATTTTTTTTTCTTCTTCAAAAATCTTTTGCCAAAGCAGCATATAATTTCACCCACAAAAAACAGGCAGCATAATATTTTTTTTGGTTCGAAACAGGTGAGGCTTTAGCATAGGAAAAAACCAAAAAGTAGCAAACTTGTTGTGGTGGGCCATGTAGATATAGGTTTATTATTAGGTTTTCTTCAAAACTTCCTCGGCTACAGCCCACCTAGGCCTCATCATTTGGCCCGCGAGCTCATGGGCTTATGGGGGCCCGCCCTGTCCATCGAAAAAAAGTCTCGGCCCGACCCATTATGGGCTTTGAGAAGGCCCGGCCCACTTGGGCTGGGCTTGGGCTTGGGTGTTTGAAGCCCGGTCCGGCCCATAAGCCTGACTCGATTAAGCCCATGAAAGCCCGGCTCGGCCCGCCTACAAAAGCTCGGCCCGTTAGGCCCGCATACATATATAATTATGTATAAATAAGGGTTTAGGATTAGGATTACATCACTTGAATGACAAATCCCCCTCTTTCATTTTTTTGTGTGTGTGTTACTTGTTTGAAAAATTGTGTTTCTATTGAATTCTACTCATTCCTAGTTTTTAATTGGATGATTAGCACATTAATTTGTGTCATTTATTAATACAACAATTATATATATATAATAAGACGAATAACATATCATATCACCAAACATAATCATACCACCATATATAATCGTACTTTTCTTTAACACATCACCAAACATTTGCATATTTATTCATGCAATCTGTATAAAAATAAATAATTTTTTTTTACACTTATTAATTTTTAGGCCCATTTCGGCCCGGCCTATGAGATGGGCTTGGGCTAGAGGTGTCAAACGGGCTGTGCCGGGCCGGCCCATCCCATTTAAACTCGTACTTTTAACATTTAATTTATTGGGCCGGGCCGTGCCGGCCCATTTAGTAAAATCGTAGATCCCAGCCCGGCTCAAAGCCCATGTCCAAATTGAAACGGGCCGGGCCGGGTCGTGCCGTGCCCGGTGCTCGGGGTCGTGCCGTGCCCATGCTCGTGCTCGTGCCATACTCGGGCCCAAGAACCAACCCATTTAATTTGAATTTTTTTTTTCACTTGATTTTTTTTTCCACTACATAATTCATATTATAAACATAAAAAATATAATTAGAAGCAAGGAATGATAAACTATTTAAAAACATTAATCAATCAAACATCCAAACAATATGAAAGTGTGGAGGGCAAAAAAGTGGCCTCATTAAAACCTTGCCTTAAAAAACCCCCAAAGGAGGAAAATCCGGTCAAGGAAAAAGAGTACCATTGCCCTCCCAAATTACACAAAATGGAAAACAAAATTAATCTAGGACACCAGGTAATATGCAGTCAATCAAATACTTGTCCAAAATGTGAATTTTTTGCTGAAGTTGGTAGAAAGTCCCATGAATGTGCAAATAATCAAGACAACTAAAGATATTGCAGAGACTTCCCACGATAAATTGCGTATGTAAACAAGTGCCAAGAAGATGGTCAAACCCATGATGTTGTTCTCCATTGTAAATCTGCAGACAACATTTCATCTACATAAGTAAACAAACTAATGTAATTGCTATATAAAAATACCAAACAAACTAATGTAAGTGCTAGTCTGTAGTTTGTGGCCAAGGATATCAAAACATACGAGGTTAAGAATGAAGGGATGCTTGCAGCAGGAGAGAATTCTTGCATAGTTTACATGAGGGGCACTGCAAGCAAAACTGTAATGCCAGAAAATTCCAGGAGAGGATTAAGATATTACAGGAGAAAATTTCCATTTTGGACAAGTATATAAACCTGCATCATACAATAACTTCTAGGTAGGTATTTTGTTTGCTTATAGGTACCAACCTCAACTAACTTTCTTCATTAAGGGAACTTGTGTTGTCATCTTCAAAATATGAGAGATCTTCATCTACAAAACTTTGAGTTCGAAAATCAGCATCTTCCCAATCCTTAAAACACATAAGTGCCTAGCATATTTGAGGAGTAAGCCTCGTCCTCTTTCGTCCAGCACACGACCACCTGCACTAAAAGCAGAACTCCGAAGCTCCTGTGGGCACCGGAGTTGCTAGTACATCACGTGCCATAATGAAAAGCACAGGAAAGTTCTTTTCATGTGCTTTCCACCAATCCAAAATATTGAAATAATTTCTTTCTTCCTCAGTCATAAATTCAACAAATGCAGTATCCAAATACTTAAAAACTTCAGGACGAGAACTCATTACACTCTTTTGTTTTCCTTTGCTAGCAAGCATACCAAAAACAGCTGCACTACTAGATGAAGATGAACCAAATAAATGAACAGTTGGAGCAGTTTGTGAAGCTATCGTACCAACACTATATTTCTTCTCATACAACAAATAAGTATCATTGAATGTCTTCTGAATATTGGATATTGTAAGTGGTAAAGTAATTGATAAATTTCTTGAAATTTCAGTCAATATTACTTCCAAACCACTTACTTTAATTCTAGGATCCATTATTGCACCAAAACAAAAAGTATAAGGAATCTCTGTCCAATACTTTTTATATTTAGTTTCCATTTGCTCACAAATGTCTGTAAAATTACATGTAGTATCATATCTGTATTTTGCAAATGTAGCACTAATTGAAAATAAATCATGAAGTGCAATAGGAGATGTCGGATAATAAACACCAGAACATTTACATGTAGCATCATAAAAAACTTTGAAAAAGTCCACCAAAGTAAAGCATACATTCCACTCTTCGTCCCTCAATAGATTATCATTCATTTTATTATTGTAATAAAAACTGATGACATTGGTGTAACCTTTACAACTTTTAAGCATGTGATAAGTTGAGTTCCAACGAATATGCATGTCTTTTTTCAATTTTATAGGTTTCAAGCCATGAGACATACAAAGGTGAGCAAAGTCTTGTTGCCTAGAGCTACTAGAAGAAATATAACCAATAGCATCCCTAATCAATTGAAGCTGGGTTTTAATAACTTTTAATCCATCTTGCACCATTAGATTAATTATGTGACACACACACCTCATATGAAAAAATTTCCCTCCGTAAGAAGGATGCAAAACATGTTTAAATTGCTCAATAGCAGAAGAATTATTGGAAGCATTGTCAAAAGTAATAGAAAATATTTTATGATTAATGTTATACTCCTTAAACACATTCATCATACCATGAAAAATAAAACTACCAGTACGTGGAAATTCAGAAGACGAAATGCAATAATTCTTTTCTGCAACAACCAATTTTCATCAATATAATGGGCAGTAACACAAATAAAAGGCAAATTATTACCACCATCCCACATGTCAGAAGTCAGACAGCAATAGAACCCTTCAAATTAGAGAAAAAATTTATCAATTTTTTCTTTTCCTCATCATAAAGTTTCACAACATCACCCCTATTAGTATTGCGAGAAACTTTCTTAAATTCTGGTTGCAAAGCCACTTGAACAAATCTTTCAAAACAATGATTTTCAGCAAAACGAAAGGGCAATTCAGCACATGCAATAAATCTAGCTAACTCAACTCTCATTTTAGCTTGAGAGTACTTAAATGAAGAGGTTTCAGTATTTGCAGATAGTTGAACTGCCTAGCATGATTATGACCTTTTTTTTTTAAGACATGCATTAAAATGCCTACGAAGATGCCCAGTACCATTTGCAGTTTTACAAGTCAAAGTATGCTTGCAATAAATACACATAGCCTTTGGAAGAATAGTCCCATCATCAAGTTTTTGGTCACAAACTTTAAAATGTTTCCAAACTTCAGAAGTTTTTTTTCTTTTTTTAACTTCAGTTTGATCAATGTTTTCTTCTTGAGTGTTTGATTCAAGAGGCATATCAGCATGCATAGGTTGCTCCACATCATTAGAGGTTAAGTTATTCTCATGATTAGGCATGTCATCAGGATTAAGATGTTCAAAATTATTATCATAATGCTCACCAAAATCAATATAATCTCGAGGATCCATTAACCAGAAAAAATAAATAAATGCCTCCCTTTGTGATTATAGAATCTCCAATAGAATTTCACGCCCTCAAATACTTGTTAAAAACGCACATCAAATACCTCAAGGATCCATTTCAGCTTTCTGTCAAAATATATTCTCAATGGGGTTAATGTGTTGAGCTTTTTGTCCAGAATCTGTTAATTATATTAAGAAAAGAATGTTTGAAAATCCAAACCAGATACTTACCATTCAATTCAACTGAATCTTCCTTCTTGTCTCTCAATTTGAACCCAGAAGGTAGAATCTGCAAAACCCACACCAAAAAATCAAAAAATTTAGACTGTTGTCTTTGATAAATAATTAAAAATAAAAATAAAAACAAGATCAGACCCTACAATCAATGTTTCTCACAAATTTTGAGCAACCAAACATAAAGCTCTTACCTTGCACATCCAACTCTGTAGAATCAGAGAAAGCTCATGAGCAGCCAAATACAAGTCTCGCAACAGTATCGGTGCAAAAGAATTGGTCCTTGCTGATGGTTCGCAAGCTATTTAGATGCCTCCAACACAGGTTTTGGGTTATGATGCTATATGGATCTTCCAACACAGATTTGGGGTTTTTATAATTAGGGATATTTCCTAAAGATTTATGATATGTTGGAAGAGGAAGAGGAGATGCAGAAATCGAGAGGAAGAGGAGGTGATGATGGTTTGTTTTCATTGCTTCTTCACGCATGGCCTCACGCTTCGAACGTTTGAGTCCAACTCCAACTCTCCAAGTTCCAACCCTTCAACTCCAACCAAGTTGGTTATGTTTGTTAAGTCAATATTAATGCTGGGGTGTTTCAACTTTCAACGAGTCCAACTTCCAATTTTGTTTTTATTATTTTATATTTTATTTTCATTACTCAAATTTTTAATTGTTATTCCAACTATTATTTTTTTTTTGGGTCTGAAAAAAATGCAATAGAGGCTTGAAGCAGGCTCGGGCTCGTGCCGTGCTTGAAGCGGGGCTCGGGCCAAGCCCATTTAATTTCGGACCTTGGTGCCTCATTTAAACGGGCTGGGCTCGTGCCATGCTAGGCCGGCCCGTCCCGTTTGACACCTCTAGCTTGGGCTTTTAATTTTCTAAAAAAGTTCGGCCCAGCGCGGCTCGATATTTTCTCTCTCATCTTTAAAGCCCAGCCCGGCCCGGCCGGCCCGGCCCAAGCCCATCAATTTGAGCGGGGCTAGCCCGGCCCGGCCCATTGACGAGCCCTAAGCCCACCATATCCTTGGCTTTGGTTCCGCCCAATGAGGCTTGTTTTTCTGTTCAACACATGGATTAGGAGACATAAAACCCTAGTCGCATACACGCACACAATATCAAGATATTTAATCACAACACAAATTAGATAACTCCTCTTTGCTTTTCTTTTCGAAGTTAAAATAAATCTCTAATTGAGAGATTCAGTTCACGAAAATAACAGATACAACATGGAAAAGAAAAAAGTTTGGATCGATTTAAGTTGTGAACGTAATTAGAAGCAAGCATGTTGCAAAACTTTGGATTTGAACCAAAAGAAAAATCTAGTGCTCAAGCAATGATCTTTGAAGAAAATACCTTAATTTCTTTAACAGCTTCTGAATGCAGCAGCAGCCTACTTCTTCTCTCCCTCTTTCGGAGACATCTATCATCTATCATAAGCAAAGCAATAATAAAGGGCGGGTTATTGTGATTGAATCTATATATATATAAAGCAAAAGGCAGAGAATGGTAAAAAACGTCAAAATACCAAAAAATGCCCTTGGTTAATTCAAACATTAAGAATTAAAATTATTAATTAAATGAGGATAACATGGTAAATTCACATATTTTCATATTTTAAAAAATTAAAATAAAAAACAAAATCAGATAATAGGTCCTACTTTTATGGAACATAACTACCCATGTTATCTTTTCTTAATTCTAAAAATAAAAAAGAAAACCAATTGGAGCATGCGCCAAGGGGCTAGTAATTTATAAGGGGAGGGAGAGTGTGAGCCAGTTAAGGACACTAAATTCAAATCCTAATTAATTTCTCTTTAACGATATGGTTTGATATTTGGTAGGTTCTGGTGGTGGTTTTTACATTAATACCCTCAAGTCGTGTTACATTAATACGGCGCCGTTTTGCTTAGGGGACGAAATGTTTGTTTGGTTTGGTTTTCCCTAGGGCTGGGCATTTCATCGCCGCCTCAGCGTAGCAGTACCTCCATCTCCAGCAGCTCCTTCCAATCCGTCTTCTCTCCATTCAGATTCTGAACTGATAGGACTATATCTTTCAACCTTAGAATATTAACCAAGAAACAGAGAGAACCCAAAGAATGTTTCTGTATATTTCTCAACATGCCGTACAATGACTCCTCCAATTGGTAATAAAGCCACCGTAGAGGATACAACAGTAATTGTAACAAATTCCCAACTAAAACTTGACACGTGGCTAAATGACTAACCAAAACTGTTTTACAATTTTGCCTCCAACTCCTAATTCCTATCATTACCCCTCCCTTTGAAACTAAGTTTACAAGTATTGAAAACTTAATACAGCGAAAAAAGAGGTACTATAGAAAACGCAACTTGAGTCATCTGGAATTGAAAGCAGCTTCAACCTGGGCAATGAAATCTGGAAATATGGCCTTGAGGTCATTGTAGTCATCCCAAGTGGCATCCTCTAGTGTGTGACTCTTCCAATGCACTAAGACATCCACGCCTCCAGCATTGCCACGTTTGACTAGCTTCCTTTCTAGAATAGCCAGTGGCTCATCTTGCACAATAGCATCTTCAGGAATTCGAGGTAATGTTAAAGAAGGAGTCACTTGAGTTCCCAAATGCTTCTTCAAACATGACACATGAAATACGGGGTGGATCTTACAACCAGCAGGCAATTTGAGTTTGTAAGCCACTTGTCCCAACTTCTCCAGGATCTCATAAGGTCCATAAAATTTGGGTAAAAGTTTATGGTAGGAGTGAGCTGCCAAGGATTGTAACCTGTAAGGTACCAATCGCAAATACACCATATCCCCAACCTGAAATTCCCTTTCTGATCGATGTTTATCGAGCTTGAGTCTTCATTCGATTCTGTGCCGTAAGGAGATTAGATTTCAGCAAGGTCAACATTCTGTCCCTTGCAGCCAAACTTCTGTCAACATTGGCAAATCTTGTAGTGCCTGGCTCATATGGTGTAACAGTGGGTGGGGGCTGACCATAAACAACTTCAAATGGGGTTAACTTGGTTGATGTATGATATAGGCTGTATTATAGCTAAATTATGCCCAAGACAACCAAAGCAACCATTTTTTGGGTTGAGCTAGCAAAGCACCTCAAATAGGTCTCCAAACACCGATTAACTACTTCAGTTTGGCCATCAGTCTGTGGATGGTAACCAAAGCTCATCCATAATGCTACATCATGCCATTTGAAGAATTCTTTCCAGAAGTCACTAACAAATATTGGATCTCTGTCACAAACAATAGAGCTAGGCATACCATGTAACCTAAACACATGATCCACAAAGATCTGAGCAATAGTAGCAGCTAAATAAGGATGGGATAAAGCAATGAAATGGGCATACTTGCTCAGACGATCTACTACCACAAAAATGACAGATTTCCCTTGGCAAGGGGGCAACCCAACAATAAAATCCATTGAGATGTCAGTCCACACCTGATTTGGAATAGGCAGGGGTTGCAATAATCCAGGAGGAGACACAGTTTCATACTTGTGTTGCTGGCAGGTGTGACATTCAGCCACCATTCTCTGCACATCATGTTTCATACCCGGCCAATAAAAACTCTAAGATAATCTTTGATAAGTCTTTAAGAAACCAGCATGACCAGCTGTAGGAACTGAGTGATGAGCATCAAAAACTTTGGCCTTCCAAGACTGGAATAGGATCCTGAGTACTATTCTGGAGTTATATTTGAGGAGACCATTATCAATGTGAAATTTGAGTAAATGATTTGCTGATGAAAGAGAATGTGAAGGAGATAATTGTGTAGGACCAGCGACAGCTAGAATTTGTTGCTTTTTACTGATAATCCAAGGATCACCCTCATTGTACCTTCGTAAATCATCCATCCAACTGTGATAAGGATATGTAATTGCCAAATTTTCAATATTCTGCTCAGCAACAACATTTCCAGTGGCCACAGTGTCTATGGCAAGGACTTGGACTGTGTCTAGGAGAAGAACCTGTGACTGATATTTGAGGAGACAAATCATCAGCTGCTTTATTATCACTCCCTTGCCTACATTGTATCTCATAATCATAGCCCAAAAGCTTAGTGACCCATTTTTGCTGAAAAGGAGTGTGAGCCTTATGGTTGAGAAAGTATTTAAGACTATGGTGATCAGTCTTAATGATAAAGTGTCTTCCCTGCAAGTAATGATGCCACTTCTTAATGGCATGAACAATTGCCATCATTTCCCTCTCATAAGTAGAAAGGGCTTGGTTTCTAGGACCAAGAGTCTTGCTGGTAAAAGCAATAGGCCTTCCCTCCTGTTGTAACACAGCTCCTATACCATAACTAGAAGCATCACTCTCAATGATAAAAGGTTTTGTAAAATCTGGCAAGGCAAGAACCCTGGGAGACAACATGAGTTCCTTGAGTTTGTGAAAGGCAGGTAGTAGCCTCTGGAGACCAAACAATGCCATCCTTCTTGGTTAACTGAGTCAAAGGAAAACTTTCCCTACCATAGTGAGGAATAAATTTCCAATAATAGCCTGTGAGACCCAAAAAACCTCTCAAACTCTTCACAGAAGTAGGGATAGGCCACTATGCAATGGCCTTTAATTTGGAAGAATCAGCTGCAACTCCTTGCCTAGAGACAATGTGGCCCAAATACTCAATAGTAGAAACTCCAAAGGCACACTTGGACATCTTGACAAAAAGTTGATGATGCTTCAGAATTTCCAAAACAGTATGTAAATGCCTCAAATGATCTGACCATGAAGTACTGGAAACTAGAATATCATCAAAAAATACCAAGACAACCCTCCTTAAACTTGAAATGTGGCTGGAGCATTTGTCAATCCAAATGGCATAACAAGGAATTCATAATGTCCCTCATGAGTCCGAAAAGCTGTCTTTTCAATATCCCTGAGGATGAACTTTAATTTGATGATAGCCACTCCTCAAGTCCAATTTGGAAAAATACTTAGCCCCATGCAATTCAATTCATCCAACAAATCATCAATAAGTGGAATTGGATATTTGTCCTTTATAGTTAACTCATTTAATTGTCTGTAATCCATGCACATTCTCCATGTGCTATCCTTCTTCTTGACCAAAAAAACAAGAGAAGAAAAAGGACTATGACTGTTCCTTATAAAACCAGAATCCATCAGCTCTTTGACACATTTTTCAATTTCTGACTTTTGAAGTGGTCCATAAGCATATGGTCTAATGCTTGGTGGTTTACAACCAGCAACCAATGGTATCCGATGATCATGGTCTCTCACAGGAGGGAGAGTTGTTGGTGTGCCAAAAACTGTAGAAAAAGAATCCAACAAGGCTTGCAATTCATGCTGTTGTGGTGAGGATAAATCATCTGCAGGTGTGGTCATATTTTCACATTCCACGGCACAAAGAATCACTCCATAACATCCTGAAAGCAACAACTTGTCCATCTGATGACAAGAAATAGGCTGTGGAGGCTGAGGCCTGGAACTGGACAAACAAATCTGCTCCTTCCCATACCAAAATTTCATAGTTAATTTCTCAAAGTCCCACAAGATTGGACCAAGAGTTCGCAACCATTGAACCCCTAACACAATGTCACAGCCTCCCAATGGAAAAGCAAACATATCAGAAGTATACACATAATTCCCTATGGCTAAAGGAACAACATCACAACAACCTTTACATTGAACTTGTCCACCATCAGCAATCATGACATCACAAATATGAGATTGATCTAACTTCCAACCCAACTTCTTAACCATGCCACTATGGATGAAATTATGAGAGCTTCCAAGTCTAACAATACCACAACAGGACAATTCTTTATTACAGCAGTGAGTTTCATAGTCTTAATAGCAGGAGGGGCAGGAGTACCATACAAAGCACAAGCTGTGATACAACAAGCATTCACCTCAGCTACTTGTTCAAGTTGTTGTAATTCATGAACTATTTCCTCCTCCTTCGAACTATTATAACCCATATCCAACAACAAGATTTGCTTCCTTGCACACTTATGACCCCTCACAAATTTTTCATCACAATAAAAACAAAGATTATTTTGCCTTTTATATTGGATTTCCTCAGGGGTTAATTTCTTGATAGGAATATCCTTTCTAGGAACAATTTCAGTTTTAGCAGGAACTAAATCATTGTGTATTGGTAAAAGAGGCAATCTTGACATAGAAATTCCAGAAGAATGTGCAAACCTCAACTTTTGGAGTTTAGCATCCACTTCATGAGCAAAATTGATGGCCTCATGAACGGTAGCAGGATCGAAGCAACTTGACATCATGCTTGAGTTCTTCTCGTAATCCTCCAATGAAACAGCTCAATCGAAAAGTTGGACTAAGATCACGGATTCGAGTTGCCAAGCGTCTGAATTCAGCAATATAATCCTTCAAAGGACCTGTTTCACGAAGCTTAAAGAGCGACTCTGCAAAATCCTGAAACCCATGAGAGCCAAATTCTCTGCAAAATGCCTTGGTAAAATCTTCCCATTTGGAGAAAGAAGAAGCACATTCCTCCCATTGATACCATTGCAAGGCCTCACGATCCAGATGGAAAGAAACCATTTTGACCTTTTTCTCAGACGGCACCGAAAAATAATCAAAATACTGCTCCGCCTTGTAAATCCATTCAATTGGATCATCCCCATCGTTGAATCTGGGAAAATCCATCTTAACAAAGGGCATACGATTCTCAGAAGGAAAACCCCTTTCCCTCTCTCGATGATCCCTCTCTCCTCGCCGCCGAAAGCCGTCACCATCGTCGTCATCAGATGGAGGCGAGAATGCCTGACGTAGAACCCTCATGACGAGAGTCAATTGAATCGAGGCGTTTGTGGATGGACGCGAACTTATCCTCAAGAAGACGCTGAATCGATTCCAAAATGAGTTGGTTCTTGGAACCAGAGGCCTCAAGCGCAGCAACACAAGTGATCGGTTCATAATTGTATATCATTTTGTACCATTCTAGCTTATGATTTGGTTATGTTTTTGAGTTAAACTTGTGCTTTTAATCCTTTTTGTGTTTATCTTTCAGTTCATTGAGCTTTAGGTAACAATGATGGCTTTGGATAGGAAATGATGCAATCCATGCATGTTAAGGCCTGATTTGGGTGAATGGAAGAAGAGCTTAAAGACAAACTAATTTTGGCTACAGCCCCTTGCCAGCCCAGTTTCGTAGGTCAACTTCGTGGCCTTGGATCAGCATACTCTGGGGCTCTGGATGAGATTAAGATCTTCATGAAACTTGTTCCAATGGGTGTCTAGTACAACATATCCACATTTCAGCCCAATTGAACATATCTGGAGTCCTTAGCCCATCCAACACTGAACCCTGCTCAGGAGGATTTGCTACTGCCAGCTTTTAGCCATGTGCCTCACCCCAGCTGCAACTGACTTTATACCCAACATAATGAGTGAAGTAGGGAGGCATTCCAGCTATGAATTTCTAAATGAGCAAGTTGGTACATGCTGAAGCTATTATAGAGAAAGCATGTGCATGCATGTGAAGCAAAAAGAAAGAAAAGAAATGAAATGAAGTCAATTCCAGTCTCTGTTCGGCAGCCAACTTGCAAGGCCCAAAACGTACACTTCTACTGCTCCGATCGGAATACTTTCTTCATAGAAGTTGTTCCAATGGGTGTCTAGTATAACATATCCAAATTTGAGCCCCATTGGATAAGTGTTGAAACCTCTGGCCTTCCTACCCCAAGCCTGGTGCAGAAGAATCGTTTTTTCCAGCAAAGGTGAAGAAAACCCACATGGGTTGGTTGCAAATGGGAGCCACAATTGAACACTCTTGAAGTCCCATGTGAAGAAAGCTTGAGTTGCAGCAAAAGAAGTATGGGATGGAATTTATTCCAACCACACTAACATAGACAAGATGAAGTGGGAGTATTGGGTTGTATTAAAAGATGAAGGATGGTGTGGGAATTCATCATGATGTTCCTCCCTCTTAGCCCTATAAATAGAGAAGCCTTCAAGCTTCAAAACACACCCCAAGGGGGGGAGCTCTCAAACACTTCTCTAGAGCTCCCTTCCCTTCTCTCCCTCAAATTCTCTTAGTTTCCTTTCAAGTTGTCAATTGTTGTAACAAAATGATTTTACTAAATTTTCCTTCAAGTTTTCAAGTTCTACTTTAATTTTATTTGTAATGTACATTCTTTCTTAAGTATTCAAGTTTAATTAGTTTCCAAGTTTCAATTATGGTTTTTGTTCTTATTCATTATGCTTATAAGTTAATATGCTAGTTTGAATGATTGATCACCATTTAGGCTTGCATGTTAGCTATCTTGGTTTGAATTAAGAGTAGACATCATGCTTTAATTCGAATTGAACTATGGATAGGAAGAGTATGTATGGACATTCGACAACAGGGATTAGATACATGCTTGGTTGTTTAAATTGTTCTTCTATGCTTAATGGGTTCCTAATGCATAATTTTAGGTTAGACAACAAATGATCAAATTAGGGAATTAGGAACACAAGGTTAGGACCGAACACCATGGCTTAATCATACTTTAGCTAGAATCAATCCGTTAATCTAATTGAACTTGGGAACTTATTTGCTTGAGTTATTTCCTTTTTCTTGTTTTATTTATTTTCTTTTTCATTTTTGTTTTGTGTAGGGGAAACGAATTGGATCATTCAATCACCAATCCTCGTGGGATCGACCACGCACTTTCATATGCTATACTACCAAGCGGCTCGTGCACTTGCGAGTATCACAAGTTGAGGATGCAGCTGAATCCATTTTGGTGCAGCTGAATCGAAGCAACAAGTTTTTGGCGCCGTTGCCGGGATCGGTAACATTGTTTGATTCTATTTGGCTTTCCTACTTTATTTTATTTTTTTCTTAACTGGACAATTTCTTGTTTTAAAGTTAATGACGTTAATGGACAAGTTGTGTTTGTAGTCCAACAGAAAAGGACAATTGCCCAACAAGCAAGAGAACTGGGTTTAAGTCCCAGCTTACACAACCCATTGGTGCTTGTTGCTTTGAAGCATGGAATTGGATGTGTGTTGATTTTCCTTTTCATTTTAGTTTTCATTTCCTAATCCTTTTAATTCCATTTCAAGTTTGTGTGTTTGTTTTAGCAATTTATCACAGCTTAATAAAAATGGAGAGAGATGGCAACCTCAATCATAAGAATGGGTAGTGTGGAGCAATGGGAGAAGTCGCGACCTCCAAGTGCATCCATGCTCGACCTAATCGCTTCAAGGGGGAGCATTTCAATCCCTTCTCTTATCTGAATTATGTTTATTTCTGTAATTGTTTTTGCCTTTTGGTCCGTGCTGAGTTCTTTTTTTTTTCTGTGCCGAATCCAACCATATAAAGATATAGGCTAAAAACTGAACAGAGGTCGAAGCTGAAAAAAAGAAACGAATCTGTCCAAATGGTGATAAAAGCGTGATAGAAAGTGCTGTTTGTGTTTTTCTTTGGTTTCTTGGTTTGTTTCTTTTAGTACAACAATTCATGTCGTTTGTTTGAGTTTGTTTGGAGTACTTAGTTCATTTTCGTTTATGGTTTGTTGTTTCTTGTTATCTTAATTTGTTTTTGTTTCTTTTTCTTACGAGAATATCTTTAAAAAAAATTTATAAAAAAAAATTATTTTTCATATGAGCTAACTTTTGGTAACTCCAGTAAGCACTTCCGTCAATACAATGTCTAGGAGTTCTTTAGGCGACACCTTCGGTGTCTAAGAAGTTTGGGTTTTAAGCGGGACCATTGTGACCCCTCCAACCTTCCCGGATCCCCTGGCTGTGTTTTCTGAGGCCCTTAACTAGTCATCCGTGAGGTGCTTGTATATTCGTGTGTTTTTGAAATTAAGTTTTTTTTTATTTTCTTTGTTTTCTTTTCTTGAGTCTTTGTTTTTGTTTTTGTTTTGTTAAGTTAGTTTATGTATTTATTTACGTGGTATGGTTAGTTAGTTTTTTTTTTTTTTCTCTCTGAGTGTTAAAAACAAACTTTATTTCACTTAAAACATTGCATAAAAAAAAAAACCGAAAAAAAAGAACAACATCATCATCATCATCTTCATCATCATCATGGCTTGCCTCTATTTTCTCGCACTTGTAGAATCTACAGCAGCTCTACATGGTCCTCATTTTTCCTCTGCAGTGCTTCCACATGTTGATTGGCAAGGAGAGCCGCTTCTGCAAGTCCACCACCATAGCCTTCAAGGAAGCCACTTCCTCGCTCAGCGCTACACACTCCTGTGTCCTCGCTAGTAGGCGCAAGCCCAGATTTTTGGCCGAGACTGCGTGGAGTGTGGTAAAAGTGTGAGACTCATCCACTGCCACCTTGTCAGACCTGTGTACTATATGCCAATGATCTGCCGGTGTGAGCTTGCTGCCAATCATGCCTCCCAGGAGCAGCCCTGCTCTCTCTCGGCCTTGCCTCAGCAAAGTTCGGTATTGCCTCAGCAAAGTTTGAGGCCGTGCCATGATGATATGTAGAGTTTGGGAAGACAGGGTTTGGATGAGCCCTTATTCTGGGCATTCGGAGGTGCAAGGGACAATTCAAGGTTGAGATCATCAAGGTGAGCGCATGAGGATGCCATTGTTTTGTTTCTGGATTTTTTGATGTTTTTCTTTGAGTTTGCAGGAAGAAATGCTGGGTATCATCCGCTTGTAGAGGCGTGCTTTAAATAGACATATGCTGATGAGGGTGCCAACACCATTTCGGATTTCCTGGGCATGCTCGACCTAATCGCTTCAAAGGGGGAGCACCTTTACTTTCACTTTACTTTTCTTTTTTTCCGTGTTTTCTGGTGTTTTATGTTTTTTGCCCGTTACTTTCATTTTCTAGTGCTTCGTATTTTTGCCTTTCCCTTTCGGCTATCATCTTTGTCTTATTTTAGTTAGGGAAATGTGTTTTCTTTTCCGTTTGTCGTCTTTGTTTTATTTTAGTTGGGAAGTGTGTTTTCTTTTTCTTTTCTCTTTTTCTTTCTGCAACCTTACTCTTTTATTTCTAAAAAAAAAAACAAAAACAAAAACAACCAAAAGAAATAAATTAAAAAAAAACACTAATAATGCAGGAGAAATCATTTCTTCACAATGCTCGGTGTCTCGACCATTGGAGCTTTGAGTTTGGCCCTCTGGCTATCCTCTTTCGGGGCTTCACGCACAGCCTCTTGGGGCTCATCACTCGAGCTCCCAAAGATCGCACTCTTAGCTTGAGTGTAACTTCTCTCGCGATCTGCTTGCTTGTGTTTGCCCGGTCGGTCTAGGTCCTCCAGCTGCTTACGCATGTCGCGAGAATACAACTCTACCATCTTTGATAGGTTTTTATTCTCGTCCCGCAATACTTCTCAGCTGGTGTCGATTCACCTCCACCATCCTTGCCCTCTCCCTTTTCAAGCTTTTTATAGCATTCTGACACTCTTCAACCATACTTCGCTTTGCCGCAGACTGACCCTTTAGCACCTCTACCTCATGGGACTTCGCAGTAGGCGATGACCCAAACTTGCAACTATTGCCGTACTTTGCACGCTCAGTGCCAGGGCATCGCTCACGACCCGGTTGTCATCCCTTGTCCCCAGCACACGTATATCTTTAGGAGTCACTAAATTTCTAGCCACTCCAATGGCAACATCGTTGTCCAGGAGTATTGAGTCAGTTACCTGTCACAGGCCCCGTGCGGAGGCAAAGTAGGGCATCCATACCTGGTGCCGCCTGCTTGGCCCCGTGTCTGAGTCGGTGGAGCTAGGTTGAGATCCAACGAAAATGGGTAGGAAGAGGCCATTTGATTTCTCACTCTCTTTTCTTCTTTCTTTTCTCTTTTGTGTTTCTGAGTTTGTGTTTTTTTTCCCTTCTTTTTCCTTCTTATAGACATAGTCTTTGACAAACCCTAGCCATTGCAGCGTGCTAGCATTTTCTGAATCTCCAGCATTCCTTGAGTCCCACAACCTTCTCGCTTTCCAACCATACCCAACTCATTTATCACGACGTGTCTTTTCTAAACGGACGCGTTCGAGTAAAGTCTTCACGCCTTTCCATGAGCCCGTAATTTCCGCTTGTGAAATATGCGGCGCTTCTATCCGCCCGCACGTGGCTCCTGCTTGCTGCCCGTGACTAACCATGAGACGACATCAGGGACCACACTCTTTCTTTTTAGAAATCCTTCCTTTGCGCTCCCAATTCACGTGTCATCTTAAAAAATAAATACAAAATAAAAAATTCAAAATAAATTTTTTTTAAACCTGTGGGCTTCGGATTTCTTTGTTGGTCGGGTTTTCACCGTTGTTTAGGTTTCAAAGTGGGTTAATTTCTTTTGGGTTGGGCTTTCAATCGTTTGGGTTTTAGTTTGCGTAAGACTGTCTGTTTAGTTTGCTTGTGCCTAAATTTTAAACATTGAGGACAATGTTCATTTCTAGGTTTGGGGGTATTGGAGTTTAGCAAGTAAATTTGGTTTTTCTTAAAATAAAATAAAAATTAATTAATTTCTTGCTTGTTTTTCTTTTTTCTATATTCTGGGTCCTGTTTTGTTTTGAGTCACTTTCCGAACACTTATGATGAGATTGTGATAAATATTTGCATGACTTAAATAAAAATTGGATTTCATTTTATTTTTATTATTATTTTTATTAAAAAAATTAAAAATTAAAAATAATTAATTAATTAATTTGGCATCGTTCTAGCATGATATGTTTGAAACCACCTTTGCACTTGCCATTTGTTTCATAATTTTCCAATTAAAGGATTTGCATGAACCAAAGAATTGTATCAAGCATAAATTAGACTTATATAACTATATAATGTGAGCTTTTGAGCCTTGTGCTTCATTTCATGAGTGTTATACACATACTCTTATTTTCTTGTCATCAAAGTTGTTGTTTGATCTCATTATTCATTGATTTGGTTGAACACTTAAAAGTCATTCATTCTTATGCAATTTGATTTCATGACATTTAAGAAGTGATATTAAGGCCATCTTTGGATCGTTTGTACCTTTCAAGCTAACCTTATGCATGCCTAAGTATGATTTTCCATTGTTAACCATTTTGAGCCTACAAGTAAACCTTTTCTTTCATTTTATCAATTATATTTCCTCGCCTTAGCCCGAAAAACAAATATTTACCTTTCTAAGGAACTCATGAGCTCTAATTCGGATGTGTTTTTCATGCTAAGTTTGGGAAGGGATATTACATAAAAAAAAAAAAAAAAAAAACTTCACTCAATTGGTGAAAGAAAAGAAAAAAGTTGTGATTAAGTGGTGGTTGATTGAAAATTCATTTTTGGGCCTTCAAAAATAATTGTTGTTTGGAAAGGAGTGTAAACCATTGTAAATGAAGGTATAAAGAGTTTTGATCATGAAAAAGAAAAAAATCTAATCGTGATGATTCGAAGTCTTGTAAACTATTATTTTATGCTCTTACATTTTGAGTTCCTTGGACTTGTATTATCCATACCTTTCATTTCTCACTCACCTTACACCCTTGGCCCCATTACAACCTATAATAAAGACCTAAATTGATCTTAAATGTCATATGGTTGAATTGCATGCATTTTTCTTACTTTTAAGTGTTTGGCATCCTTCTTGAGATTATATTAATGCAAGTTCTTCATCTTCCTATTTTGAGTTAAGTCTTTATGGTTTAACTCTAATCTCACGTTTATAACTGAGTGTTGCATTGTAGCCCTCTTATGAGTGATTCATTTGTGAGAGGACAACTTTGGTGAGATTTGAAGTTGCATTTGTGCTTGGTATGATTTTTGAAATTGTGTGAAAACTAAGATTAGGCAATTTGTTGCATTTGGCTATCACACTACTACACTTTGAGCATGTTGTGTTTTGAACTTTGCCGCCTTGTAAATAATGTCTAAAATTGAGCTTTTAACTTTTGAGTCATGTGCATGAGTCATTTCTTTTCAGAAAATGTTCGGAAAGATTGTTTTGAGTTTTTTTTTTTACTTTTGTTTTTGTAATTATTTTTGTTTTTGTGTTTCTTTTATTTTGCTTAAGGACTAACAAATCTAATAAGTTTTCTAACCACTTTGTTTTGTAGAGTTAGTAAACGTTTGTGGGTATCGTTTATGTTAAACCCTCAAGAGACACAACTCCTCCTACTAGGGATGCCTAGAGATTTAAAGGCTTGTTGCATATGCTCAATGCAATCGAGTTACCTGCGGAAGTGGTTTAGTTAACTTCTTGTTTTGTTTTTAACTTTGTTTTATGTTGTTTTGCTCGGGGACTAGCAAAATCTAGATTTGGGGGTATTCAAGCATCCATAGTTAGCGAACGAGTACGAACACGAGCACGGGTCATACACTAAAGGAACAGCTTAGATGATCAATGGCCTGATACCAATAATAGGACTCTATCTTTCAACCTTAGAATATTAACCAAGAACAGAGAGAACCCAAAGAATATTTCGGTATATTTCTCAACATGCCGTACAATGACTCCTCCAATTGGTAATAAAGCCACCGTAGAGGATACAACAGTAATTGTAACAAATTCCCAACTAAAACTTGACACGTGGCTAAATGACTAACCAAAACTGTTTTACAGTTTTGCCTCCAACTCCTAATTCCTATCATGAACAACCGTACGGAAAACCAAAAATTCCCAAATTCCAAAACCAAGAAACTGCTGCCTCATCCTCCTCCTCCTCCTCCATCTCGGTAAGTTGTTTGTGTGTTGATTTTGGTTATGTGTAGTTGATTCTGTTTGCTTGATTATGCTTTTGTGCTGCCCTGGGTCGATGGATTAGGTTAATTAGAATGCCCAATGATCTCGAGTCTCGACCCTGTATGTTCATTTTCCTTCCCTTGATTTCTTTTTCCAATATTGGTACTGAACCTTGTTGAGAAATGGTAGCAAGGATATGAAAATTAGTTCTTTTAGTTCCCAATATTTGGGTATTTGGTTGATCTGCAGTTGCTAGTTGTGGACCAAACTTGGGTTGTTTCTTTGTTTCTGGCCTTTTTTACTGTGATGCTTGTTTAGTCACTCCTCTATAGCAAAAACGTTTTATGTTCATTGCAATAGAAAATTAAGAATAATTGCTTAAATGGTTTCTGAATACATAATTTTTCTTTTGGTAAAGATATATTAATTATTTCAAATTAACTATATAGAATGACTATCAGTATGTCATAGGGTTGGATCACAAGGTCATGCCTAGGTGGCGGTCACCGGGTCAAGTTCGATGGTCATCAAGTTGAGTCCAATGGTCATCAAGTTGAGTCCAATGGTCACTAGGTTAGATCAGAAGGTCACTAGGTCAGACCAAGAAGTCACTTGTTTGAGCTTGTGGTTAAGGAGGCTGGTTTGATTGTTAGAACTTAGAAGGGCAGGATCAAGGGTCAATGAGGAAACAAAAACAAATATAGTTACCAATCTTACTTATTTCAGTCTTAAAAAACTGAAATAATAATAATAATAATAATAATAGTAATGAGTCATGGCTTGTTTCCTTGCAAATTCAGGGAGGGCTGCTCTCTGGCTCGGAGAGGGTTTAATCTGGTCCACCTTGAGGTCCTTTCATGGAGGGCTGCTCTTTGGTGGGAGTAGCTGTTGTGCAGCTCTCACATGTGTTTTTCTGTACCTTCATATATGATTTGAGTTTCCTTGTTGATGTGCTTTCATAAACAGAGCTATTTTTCCTATCATGTATATAATATGATTTTCCTTAGATTCCTGAAAGAGGAAGAGCTTTGAAATTTGTAGGCAATTCTTTTTTTGTCATTATACAAAATAACTATAAACTCATAAATTGATTCGCATTATGTTTGTCATGCATTCATGTTTTCCTAGTATTATTGTGCTTTATGAAATTTAAGCTGTTAGTTTTTCATGAGATATGATGGCTATAGGTGATGGATTGCAACTGATTCCTCTGTTATGACAGTTGATTTTCTCCAGTTATTGTTGCAGTCAAGGTTCATTCTTCATTACCGGCTGAAGGTGATCCAAGTTTTTAAGTTAGACATCTCCAAACTGAAGCAGTGGATTTTTACTTTGGTTGGTCCTCCCCTTGTGTTATTTTGTTTATACTGTGACTTTATTGTTTAGATTAAATATCATTTCTATTTTGATCCGACTGTATATGTTTTTAGATTTTCTAATACCAAACGACCTTGGTTTGTTTTTCATTTTCTCTATATACTTCTGATTGTTTTATTTTACTTTCTTGGTACTTAGTCTCATTATTTGTTACTTTTTGTACATAATCTATAATTTGATGTGAAATCTTTGTTTATATGTTATATGATTTCCCTATCCTTTTTTTTTTTTTTTTGGTAGTTATGTTTTCTATGACAATCTGGTTGATGTTATTTCGTTTTAGGGATTTTGGGTTTTATTTTTCTAGAGATGTTTGACTGTTTGGGACTTAGTTCTGCAGAAGCATAGTAGAGTTGTGAATACTTCAAAAAGGCCTGACTTGATGGATGGGTTTCTCTTGATTTCATAAAGTGCTTAATGGAGGATTTGTTAAAGATTGTTAAAGATATGAACATGCTCTGATCTGTGGGTTTTTTTTTTCCTTTTCATACCCAACATTTATCATGAAGGACTGGATTCTTTTCTGTTTTATTTAAATCATTTATTAGTTTAGACCCTGCTGTCATTCCTCTGACTAGGATTTGTTTATTGATTGTCAAAAGAGTCAGCCAAAAAGAAAGAGCACCGAAAGTAATGGCGACCAAGATATGTGTAGTGATTCGATCTTTTCATCACCCAAACCTTTTGTGGGGGCTTCCACCTTCTACACGGAGGATTGCATTGCCTGAATCACGAGTCTTATATACTGTGTTGCGCTCACCTCATATTGATAAAAAGTCCAGAGAGCAGTTTGAAATGGAAATCAAGAAACAATATCTGGTCATAAAGACACAACCGCATGAATTGCAGAAGAAGTTTTTTTGGCTAAAGCGCCAACGTATATTTGGAGCTCAATATGAACTCCTATTTTCTTGCAAGACTCGCTTGGATAAGGAACAACTGCAGAAATTGCTTTGAAGGAAGATCATTGCATTGACCCTTCCCTGAACCAGAACCAGAACCAGCATGGCGCCGCTGGATGGTTCTGTTTAACACAATAGGAAGGGAGGGGAAAAAGAGCACTTCAAGTGATGCCCTAGTTTGCATTGCGACTGGTGTTTTTCAAGTTTTGTAAGTTTAAAATCTGTTTTGATCAGATAGGAAGATGCAGAACTGTTTTTGGTTATTGTGGGATTTTGCGTCCAAGTTAGAGAATGATATGAGGTTGCTATAATAATCCAACACTTGACATTTTCAACTTGGAGTTGGATATCTCACTGAACTTTTGCATTATCTCTAATGTGAGAAGGCACAGGCAAAGAAGTACTTGCATTAGAGGGCTGGAACTTCCTGTGCTGTAAGTTCTTTTGTTTTTCGTTTTTGTTTTTCTTTGCTTTATTATCTTTACCGTGTGCCGGATTTGGCTGGATTCGTCACCTATTCCATATCCTTGCTTATATTTTTATTTGTTTGGTGACACCAATTAGCATATTCATCAAATTAGTACAAACATGCATGGATTTTACACTAAACCCTATATTCTTCAACTATAATATTTTCGAGGGTTTTTACATAAAGGGCTTGTAACAACAAAAAAAAAAAAAAAAAAAAAAAAAGAACAAGAACGCTTGTGCTCTCATACTAATGGGATCAAAAGGAAAAAGAAAGATCCAAAAGATAGAAAACGAGAACGACGTGGGTGGCTCAAAGAAATTGTAAACCAGTAGATGGTTGGGTGTGTAGAAGGGTAGCTAATTTGAAGAATGGGTCCAATGAGCTGCCTAATTCTTATAAAAAATATGGTCCATTAATAAATTATCACTGGGTACTGAAGCATCACGTACAAATCTTTGGTCAACTTTGTGGCTCGCTTGACCTGAAAATCCAACAAATCCGACCGTCAAGATGATTGTTTAGGGTTAAATAAAAGACAAAAAGAAAAAAAAGAAACACAAAAAGGCTGACAAATTCCAGGAAGCGTAAGATGTCATATCTTGCATTACATTACGTAGCAAGAAAACGAATATTATAAGAGAAAAAATGGTGAGGAAGAGGTTAAGCAAAGTCTAATGCTTCTGTATAACAAAAATCTCTGTATTTGCAAAAGACCCGCTAGTGTAGCGGTTTACAGTAATTGCTCCTTTAGACAATGTTCAGTTTCAATAGTGAAACTTCAGTCATCTTTCTGCTATTCAGTTTCCTCATATTTGGCACTATAGCTACTTTGTACTTTATTATGTTTTATCAATAAAATATTATCTCTTTTATTAAATTAAAAGAGGAATATTGTGCACTGGATTTTGCATGATTGGGAGTGGTTGTTGGTTTTATCTATAGGAATTTTTTTTTATAACTATTTGCTGGCATATTTGTTTTCAACATAAGAACTCATTTTTAATCATAAATCTTCCTAATGGAATAGAAATATCCAGAAAGCTTCGCAAAGCATTTCAGATTTGCCTGGCAAAAGTGGATAGTGTTATTCTTACAAAAGTAGACAAATATTATCTATGTCCATAATCTAAGAGCATCCACAATGGGCTCCCTAAACCATCTCCTCAGACAAATTTTAGGGAGGAATTGGAAAAATACAACTCCAATCATGCTCCCTATCTACCTCCTAAAATAGGGAGACTTCTAGGAGCTCCTAAATTTGAAGAGAGAGAAAAAATTCATAGTGGCTCCCTATAATTTAATGCTGCTTTATTTTATGAGTATTTTAAACCTTTAATTTGTGCTAACTATTTTTTATAAAGATTGACCAATTAAAAAAGAGTTATAGCATTTATGACTTCCTAAACTAGAGTGTGATTGGAGTTAAAATTTTATATAGAGCTCCTAAAATATGTTGCGTCGATTTAGCTGCACCAAAATGGATTCAGCTGCATCCTCAACTTATGATACTCGCAAGTGCACGAGCCGTTCGGTAGTATAGCATATGTAAGTGCCAGGTCGATTCCAGGGATTGGTGATTGAATAATCCAATTCAGTTTTCCTACACAAAACAGAAAAAACAAGAAAGAAAATAAATAAAACAAGAAAGAAAGAAAAGAAAATAACTCAAGCAGATAAGTTCTCAAGTTCAATTAGATTAACAGATTGATTCTATCTAAAGTATGATTAAGCCATGATGTCTGGTCCTAACCTTGTATTCCTAATTCCCTAATTTGATCATCTGTTGTCTAACCTAAACTAAGCATTAGGAATCCATTACGCATAGAAGAACATTTTAAACAACCAAGTATGTATCTAATCCCTATTGTCGAATGTCCATACATACTCTTCCTATTCATAGTTCAATTGGAATTAAAGCATGGTGTCTACTCTTAATTCAAACCAAGATAGCTAACATGCAAGCCTAAATGGTGATCAATCATTCAAACTAGCATATTAACTTATAAGCATAATGAATAAGAACAAAAACCATAATTGAAACTTGGAAACTAATCAAACTTGAAACTGAAGAAAAGAATTTACATAACAATGAAAAGTAAAGTGGAACTAAGAAAAACTTAAGGAGAATTTCAGCACAAAGATTTCATTACAACAATTGAAAACTAGAAAGAGAAACTAAGAGAATTTGAGGGAGAGAAGGGAGGGGAGCTCTAGAGAAGTGTTTGAGCCCCCCCCCCCCCCCCCCCCCCTTGGGGTGTGTTTTGAAGCTTAAAGACTTCTATATTTATAGGACTAAGAGGGAGGAACATAATGATGAATTCCAACACCATCATTCCTCTTTTAATACAATCCATAACTCTCACTTCATCTTGTCTATGTTAGTGTGGTTGGAATCAATTCCATCCCATACTTCTTTTACTGCTGCACCTCAAGCTTTCTTCACATGGGTTTTCAAAGGTGTTCAATTGTGGCTGCCTTTTGCTGCCAACCCATATGGTTTTATTTTGGTTGCTGAAAAAAAACGATTCTTCTGAACCAGGCTTGGTGTAGGAAGGCCTGAGGTTTCAATATGTATCCAATGGGGCTCAAATTTGGATATGTCATAATAGACACCCATTGGAACAATTTTTATGAAGAATATATTCCCATATGAGCAGTACAAGTGTACGTTTTGGGCCTTACAAGTTGACTGCTGAAAATAGACTGGAATTGACTTCATTTCTTTTCTTTCCTTTCTTTTTGCTTCACATGCATGCACATTCTTTCTCTTTAATAGCTCCAACATGTACCAACTAATCCCACCAGAAATAATTAGCTCATGCTTATGTCAAGCATGACAATGCATTGCAGTCAGCTTATGGGCTTGTTTTGGGCTTGATCTTCCCTCCTAAAAAATCTGGAAAAATCTGGATCTTCAAACCCTTTGAATTATCTTTCCAAGCATATGCAGCCCAACTCAAGAAAAAATCGGAAAGACCTTCAAATGTCATTTTTTGGCCCAGGAACGCAGATGCTACCGAATTTGACCTTAAACTGCCAAAACTTGCATAACTTCCTTTAGGAGACTTGGAATCATGAACCGTAAAATGCTCCAGAAACTAGACTTCTGCATCTTTCCAATGATACAGGGCTCATCATCTGGTTCTTCCTGATCAAGTACAGTCCAATCTGTGAAGTTGACAGATTTGCAGACACAAATGAGCTAACTTGTCTCCAAAATGCATTTAATGACTCTCAAAGCTTATAACACTGAAACAAACACACAAAAAAATATTAATAGCACAAGTTTAACTCAAAAACATAACCAAATCATAAGTTAGAAAGGTACAAAATGATATGTAATTATGCACCGATTAAAATAGCTTTTATATGTTTTTAGCTAAATTTTAACTAAAAAATAGAAAGCATGATTGTAGATGCTCTAAGAAAGCTTATCCCTCTTGAACCCCCCCCCAAAAAAAAAAGCTTATCCCGAGTATTTACTTTATTTTGAACGAAAAAGTCAACAAAAATTCTTCATTTTAGGAGGTAACACCATTTTCCAAATTTTCTTGAAAAACGGTTCAGTGAACTAATTAAGAACTCGCACAGTTTGCATTTTATGTCTGGATTATGATCACAGATAATAACTTAGTTATCATATGTGAGGGAGATACGGATGGAAGCCTCCATTTTCAATCATCATTAGTAGTTAGTATTGAAGCATGTATCCCGAGCCTCTACATTTAGAGTTTACGTATTTTCTCGCATTTCACAAAATCTTGATCATCCTAGTAATCTAATTGTTTAAAAGACATGACATGTCAACAATATAGGTATTTAATTTTCCTTTACATCAGAAAATTTATTTAAATTTAACAATTATTTGTTTAAATAAAAATTGTTGAGGCCCAAAAAATCCACGGTTCGGCCCAAATAAATTCTCGGCCCAATGCAATACCTTACCGAGAAGAAACCTGATTTGGGCACGCAAAAGTTTGTTCTATGCGCTTGCACATATGCTACGCCAAGCAAATAAGCAACACGCCACGCTACAAGCTTAAGTGGGCCCAAGCCAAGCAAGATGCCTGGGGCTTGCTTGAGTGGGTTGTGGTATGGATGATAATAAGTTGACATGAGGCCCATTGATGGGCCAAGAAATGGAAGTCCCGGGGTTGCTTGGGAGCCTCGGAACTCAGGCCCATTTCTTAGGCCCAAACATGTGGGTGAGCACAAAGAGAAAATATCCAAACCAAAAAGCCCAACCGAAATAGCCCATTAGCTTAACCAAATTAACCCAACACCTCAATAAAAAATAGGCCAACACTTGTTGAGGTTAGCTCATTTATTTTGACAAACCAACCCATTATCTTAGAAGGCCCATACAATTAGAAATGAGAAGTAGCAAAAGCCTCAGCCCCTTGCTGAAAAAACAGAAGCCACGAAGGGGAAGTCTGAAGGTCCATTATACAAAGCTACTGGGAGGGAAGGAACAAGTTTTCAAGCAAAACATTCAAGGAACCAAAAGATATTGGCACGCAAGGAGCCACCCTTCGAACCAACATGTATACCAAGCTCTTTCCTTCATCAAATCTGACCATGAAGGAGGAAAAGAAAAGAGAAAAGGAGATATTTGAAAATGGGAGTTATGAGGCAGCTGCGGGAAAGGGCCTTGAGCTCCCAAAAATCCCTGATTTTGTGGGGATTGGGCAGAGTGGATTTCACCAAAATAGGATGATTAAAGGGATGAGGGGAGAAAGGAAGGGAAAGACTTGGCCAAATTGGATAGAAGCCATTAGGGTTTATTGGAAAATGGTAGCTTCCAGCGCCTATAAAAAGAGGCATTTCCTACCCATCATCACAACACACATCTGGAGAGCAAGCTTCCTCTCTCACCTACAAAACTCAGTAATTTCGTGCTTTGCTTGCCCATCTCCCCCATTTTTATTCTTATGGAAGATTGTTCCAACACTTGACAGAGTCTCTGCCAAGCTGCCAGAAGAACAATCAAGCCACCCATCCCTTTCTCTCCCTCCTTTCTCAACCAAATCTTCTTGCAAACCTTCCATTTCTTACCTTAACACTCCCCTTTTCCCCCAAGTACGCATAATTTTCTCTTCGGTGCTAAACTCATGTCGATTTTTCTCCCATGACACAAGCTTCTCATGCCAAGCCAAGAATTTATCTGTAAGCAGCCATTATTTTCGTTGGTGAAGGTAACCAAGGTGTTTCCTAAGGCTTTACAACCATTTCGAAACATTTTGGGGCCTGATCTTTGAACTCAGACACAAGGGGGAAGTTTAAACCATTTTGCTCTTTACAGCAGCCCAGCCCATTTGTAGCTGCCAGAAGAAAAAAGCCCCTACAAAAATCATAAAAGAAAAATCCACTCCCTTCGCACGAGGTGGGTGGGAGAGAGGCTATAGGTTTCTTCACGAAAGGTTAGGGGTAATTAAGGCGGGGCTGTGAAGAATATAGAGAAAGATTATTAAAGGAGGGGGAGAAGAGAGAGAGAGATGGTGAATGGTATAGCGGCTTGGGTGGTGTTGGGGTGGGTTGGGGGAGAAAGATGGTGGATGGTGGATGGTGTTGGTGGGGCCGGCCAGGATAAGTTGCATTTCTGGTTTTTTAATTTTCAGATTATGTGACTTTTTAATCTTATTTTTAAATATTTGAAGTTATTTGATTTTTTATTATTTTTTTTTAAGGTTTGATTATGTGTCTTGTTTTAAACGGTTAGATTATTAGGATGGTGAAGATTTTACGAAATGCTGATAAATGCATAAAAGGGGACCAACAAGGAAGCATAAGACTTCAAACTTTGGGCTAAATTATTGAGGGAGTATATGTATATGTATATGTATATATATAATCTTGGTTCCAATCCAAAGTTTGAGGGAGTCTTTCTAATTCAATTAGAAATGGGTAGTTCTATCCATTCTCTTGTCGAAATCACCTCAAGAAAGATCATTAAGCCATCATCTCCAACTCCTTATCACCTTAAAACTCTCAAGCTCTCTCTTTTGGATCAAACTTTTCCGCCTACGTTATATGGACCCCTCTTGTTTTTGTACACCAACCATTGGCATGGTGCCGATTTTGTTTCCAAAGCTTCTAAGCGCTTGCAAGAGTCTCTATCCAAAACTTTGGTTCTCTTCTATCCATTGGCTGGCCGGCTTAAAGGTCCTGCGTTCATCGAGTGCAACGATGAAGGGGCTCATTTCTTGGAAGCTAGGGTTAACTGCCAGCTTGCAGATTTTCTTCAACAACCAGAGCCCAAGTTTCTCAATCACTTGATCCCTGAGACCGATTCTGAAACAGCTCAAGTAGCCTTGGGGTCAGTTCTTTTACTTGTTCAAATCAATGTTTTTAACTGCGGAGGAATTGCTATTGTAGTATCTCCTATGCACAAAATTGCAGATGTAACATCGCTCTACAAATTCGTGCGAACATGGGCCGCCATAAATCGTGATGAAGATCAATATGATGATGGAGTTGGAGGGCGATTAGCGTTGCCGGAGTTTAATGGAGGAAATTTTTTGCCGTCTAGAGACTTACCGGCCCTCCCAAATACCTTGGAAACGCCTAGTGAAAATTTAACTACTAGGAGATTTGTGTTTGATGTCTCAAAGATGGCAAGTCTCAAGGCCAAAATTGAGGGTGTTGTCCAAAACTTCATCCCCACAAACGTACAACTAGTTTTGGCAATCATCTTAAAATGTGCCATTGCTGCTTCTCATAACTCCAAGCCTGGGACTCCAATCAGCCCAACAGTTCTGTTCCAAATGGTAAACTTGCGCCGGCGAATGCTCCCTGAGCTGCCACAAAATGCCATGGGGAATTGGTTTTGGCCACTTCCAACCTTGTTCAATGAGGATGAGACCCAATTACACGAGTTGGTGAGCACGATGAGGAAAGGTTTGACAGACTTTGTCAATGAGAAGGCAAACAGATTTAAAGGTGTAGAGGGATTCTTGGCAGTCCTTGAATGCATTAGAGAGGGGCCAACTTTTAAAGAGCAAGAAGGGCATCAATCTTTATAGGGCCACAAGTCTGTGCAAGCTCCCTTTGTATGAAATGGACTTTGGATGGGGAAAACCTACGTGGGTCACCACCCTGAACTCTATGCAAAGCGGCCTTAAGAACTTAATTATGTTGTTGGATACAAAGTTTTGTGATGGAATTGAAGCTTGGGTGACCCTTGATGAACAAGAAATGGCCATATTTGAGTCTGACGAAGAGCTCCTTGCATATTTGGTTCCCTCAACCCCAGCACAAACAATGTTTGATGTCAAGTCTTCAATAAAGTTGAAATCTAATATGTGAAAAAGGTGTGAATTATCTCTTCCCGTGGATTATAAATAAATAAATAAATAAGTTGTGTGTCATGCAGGAAGAAAAATACTACCAGACTAATAACTAGTTTGTAATCAAGTGTCATATAAAATATTAGAGAGAGTGTATTGGGTTTCAATCTTTTGGAATGGATTGCTTTTTTATTTACATTGGATTGATTTGAGTATTGATGTCCCTGGTACAATCAAACTAAGGAGCAAACTTTTTCACTTCTATGTCCGGTGGAAAAGCAATTGGCCAAAATCTTTTGATAATAAAGAGCATTTATTATCAATGTTGATAATATAGCCGAATATGGGAGGTATGAAAATCAATGTTTTGATGGGGCTTGGCAACTTGGACTTACAGTGGGCGGAGTAGGTGTTGTGGTCGAGATTCCACAGGTGACTTCGTGGCGGGTTGCGCTATGGCTTTGGACAACGTTTTCTCTGCAGCTCATGTTGAAGCTTTAGTTGCATGTGTTGGCGTTTCATTGGCAGTAAATAAGGGTTTCACGAATGTTTCTTTTACGAGTGATTCTTTCGAGATCACTGGAGATGGTTTTACCCATGTTCATTGAACCGCCAATGGTGTATAGCAAACCGTGCTCTTTGCTCGATACATTTGCACCACTGTGTACTAGTTCAAGGAACCTCCAAATTTTATTGTTGATGTCTTATTTGGGGATTATAATAAGTAGTTTTCACGGGCATGATCTTAGGGGGGCGGGGTGCGCTCTAATGGAGACAAGGTTCCTTCTCACGCTTGCAATTGAGAGGGTAGGCTACTTCGGTAGTTGACGACCAAATGCCCATTGGGTGTAGAGATACTCGCCTAATTCTCTAGGCCATTGCTCGGTAGTTGACGACCAAATGCCCATTGGTAGTTGACGACCAAATGCCCATTGTTGATGTCTTTTTGTACTTGTCTCATACTTCATTACCAATAAAATGCTATCACCTTTGTTTCAGAAAAAAAAAAAAAAAAAAAAAAGAGGACCATATATATATATATATATATAAAATAATTTTATTTGAGGGATACCCTTTAGGGTCTCCTACTAATTTTTTTTCAACGATCTAAATGATCTATTTTTTAAGTCTACATTCATAGATTATCCTTGCAAAAAATTAGACAAATCGGAAACCATTTCAATATCCAATTGTGTCCTATAAAATCAATCGAACACGGTTCTTCAAGAAAGTATTAACATTTCAATAATTCAATCAAGTGGTCAAATGATATCGGATTCAAGTGATTTTTTGTAGATATGATCTTCGAATAAGTATCTATAAAATAAACGGTTTGGATTATTGAAATACAATACGGAGTGGGCCCTATAAGAGTATCCCTCAAATAAGCTTATTTGAGAAATCCCTCAACTGAAGCTTATATATATATAATGATAAGCAATAGAATATTATATTGGTGGGCACGGTTTGGTTTGGACCGATTTTTGCCTCAAATTAGAACCGATCTGGTACTATTCATCCAATCTGGTACTACTCATAGGTTGAAGTAAATCTCATCCTCTTCGCGGGTTTGCTTTGAACTGATTTGGCTTCATCCATTTGAGCCTTTGAAACTGCAAGGTCCTTGCTAGGACCTTTTGACACTTGAGCCTTCTTGCTTTGAGATTTCGAAACCATTTTTAATTAACCTACAAGAGAAACAACAACGGTTAATTAAACAGATCAACATAATAATAAATAGAAGCTGTGATATTCAATTTAGGACGACGGTTGTAAAACATTATCGTCGTCGTAAGCAAAATAACACGATGTTGCGTAGATTCAGCTGCACCAAAATGGGTTCAACTGCATCCTCAACTTGTGATACTCGCAAGTGCACGAGCCGTTCGGTAGTATAGCATATGTAAGTGCGAGGTCGATTCCACAGGGATTGGTGATTGAATGATCCAATTCAATTTTCCTACACAAAACAAAAATGAAAACAAAAGAAACAAAACAAGAAGAAAGAATGTACATTACAAGAAAAATAAATTACAACTTAGAGAACATTAAAGAGAGCATTTGAGGAAGGAAGGAAAGTGTTTGAGAGATTTGGAGAATTTTGGAAGAGAAGGGAAATGTGGAAGAGAGTAGAGAAGTGTTTGGAAAGCTTGAGGATTTTGGAAGAGAAAGTGTTTGAGAACTTTGAGAATTTGGAAGAGAGCGTTTGAGAACTTGGATGATTTTTGAAAGGGAAGAGAAATGTGTTTGAGAACTTGGAGAATGTTTGTGAACTTGGAGAATTTGATAACTTAGGGAAGGGAGAGAAAGGTGTTTGTGAAGTGTTTGAGACATGGAGACTTTTGGAAGAGAAGGGAAAATGGTGTTGAGAACTTTGGGGATTTTGGAAGAACATGTGTTTGAAAGCTTTAGAGAATTTGATGAAGGAAATGGGACAAGTGTTTGGGAACTTTGATAAAAAGAAAATTTAGTAGAAGGATCTTATTACAACAATTGAGAAACTACAAAGGGAAACTAAGAGAATTTGAGGGAGAGAAGGGAAGGGAGCTCTAGAGAAGTGCTTGGGAGCTCCCCCCCTTGGGGTGTTATTACAAGCTTAGAGAACCTTACTATTTATAGGCCTAAGGAAGTTGAAAATCTGAATTCAATATGGCTAATGCATACAACACTAGTTTTATAAAATCTTCAATGGTTGATGCACTTGTATTAGAAAATCTTCAATGGTTGATGCACTTGTATTAAAAAATCTTCAATGGTTGATGCACTTCCCCACTAAATCCCACCAGCAGCCCTAGCTCATCTTCATGTCACCATGACCAAGCTTCCAACCAGAAATGATAGCTCATGCCTAGCTCACCATGACCAAGCATCCAACCAGCACATGCTGAGGTCAGCATGACCAGCAACTTCAAGGGCTTACAACTTGGGCTTCTCTTAATCAAATTAGGACTTTAAGCACTCGAAATTGAAGTTCAGAATGTCTTCTTTCCAGCCATATGTTATTTGGGCCAATCCAAGGTCGGATGAAGAAGTTAAGGCCGAAACAAATTTATAACTCATTTTCCGCGCTGATAAGATCCATCCTGAGCATGGTTCAGTGTTTGATAGGAAACGGACTCCAGATTTATCCAATGGGGCTGAATTTTGGATATGTTATAGTACACACACATTGGAACAACCTTCATGAAGAATGTGGCCTCATTCGAGCTATTTAGGTTGCTGAAACAAAGCTTGCATTATGACCTACGGAACTGGACTTGCAGGGGTCTGTAGCCATAATGAATTTGTCTTTAAGCTCTTCATCCATTCCTCCAAATTAGGCCTTAACATGCTTGAATTGCATGAATTATGCTCTCCAAAGCCATCATTGTTACCTAAAGCTCAATTAACTGAAAGATAAACACAAAAAGAATTAAAAGCACAAGTTTAACTCAAAAACATAACCAAATCATAAGCTAGAAGGGTACAAAATGATATACAATTATGAACCGATCAAATACCCACAAACCTAGATTTTGCTACTCCTCGAGCAAAACAAAAAGGAAAACACAGATAAAAAAAAAGAAAACAAGAAGTTAACTAGACCACTTTCGTAGGTAACTCGATTGCATTTAGCATATGCAACAAGCCTTTAAACCTCTAGGCATCCCTAGTAGGAGGAGTTGTGTCTCCTGAGGGTTTAACAATACAATACCCACAAACGTTTTTCTAACTCTACAAAACAAAATGGTTAGAAAACTTAAAAGATTGTTAGTCCTTAAGCAAAACCAAAAACAAAAACAAACATAAATACATTAATTAACAAAAACAAAACAAAAACAAAAACAAACACAAAAACACAAAGAACTCAAAACAATCTTTCCGAACATTTTCTGAAGAGAAATGACTCATGCACATGACTTAAACGTTTTATTAATAAAAGCTCAATTTTTAGACATTATTTACAAAGCGGCAAAGTTCTAAACACAATATGCTCAAAGTGTAGTAGTGTGATAGCCAAATGCAACAAATTCTCCAATCTTAGTTTTCACACAATTTCAAAAATCATACAAAGCACAAGTTCAACTTCAAATCTCACCAAAGTTGTCCTCTCACAAATGAATCACTCAGAAGAGGGCTATAATGCAACACTCAGTTATAAACATGAGAACAGAGTTAAACCATAAGAGACTTAACTCGAAATAGAAAGATGAAGAACTTGCATTAATATGATCTCAAGAAGGATGCCAAACACTTAAAAGTAGAAAAATGTATGCAATTCAACCACATGACATTTAAGATCAATTTAGGTCTTTCGTATAGGTTGTAATGGGGCCAAGGGTGTATGGTGAGTAAGAAATGAAAGGTATGGATAATACAAAGTCCAAGGAACTCGCAATGTAAGAGCATAAAATAATTATTTACAAGACTTCGAATCATCACGATTAGATTTTTTCTTTTACATGATCAAAACTCCTTATACCTTCATTTACATTGATTCATACTCCTTTCCTTTAATTGAACAAACACCAATTTATTTTGAAGGCCCAAAAATTAAATTTTCAATCAACCACCACTTAACTTTTCTTTTTTCTTTCTCCAATTGTGTGAATTTTTTTTTTTTTTTTTCCTTCGAAATGTAACACCCATTCCCAAACTTAGTATGAAAAACACATCCCAATTTAAGCTCATGAGTTCCTTAGAAAGGTAAATATTTGTTTTTCAGGCTAAGGCAAGGGAGTAAAATTGGTTAAATGAAAGAAAAGGTTTACATGTAGGCTCAATACGGTTAACAATGGAAAATCATGCTTAAGCATGCATAAGGTTAGCTTGAAAGGCACAAACGATCCAAAGAAGGCCTTAATATCATTTCTTTAAATGTCATGAAATCAAATTGCACAAGAATGAATGACTTTTAAGTGTTCAACCAAATCAATGAATAATGAGATCAAACAACAACTTAGATGACAAGAAAATAAGAGTATGTGTATAACACTCATGAATTGAAGTACAAGGCTCAAAAGCTCACTTTATATGGTTGGTTATATAAGTCTAATTTATGCTTCATACAATTCTCTAGATCATGCAAATCCTTTAATTGGAAAATGATGAAACAAATGGCAAGTGTAAAGAAGGTTTCAAGCATATCATGATAGAACAGTGCCAATTTTTAATTTTTTTTTTAAAACTTTTTTTTTAATTTAATTTTTTTTTAATAAAATAAAATGAAATCCAATTTTCATTTAAGTCATGCAAACATTTATCACAATCTCATCAAATGTTGTTCGGAAAGTGACTCAAAAACAAAACAAGACTCAAATAGAAGAAAAACAAGCAATTTTTTTTTTTTAATTAAGAAAAAAAATAATACATGCTAAACTCCAATACCCCCAAACCTAGAAATGAACATTGTCCTCAATGTTTAAAAATTAGTCACAAACAATGTCATAACAACAAATGAAGGGTATTAAAGCAAATAAAAATCACAAAACACACAAAAATAAAATAAAAAAATTACAAAACAAACAATCAAATAAAAAAGGAAAAACGTTAAACACTCAAAACAGTAAGCCCTAAAGAAGGTCTTACACAAACTGAAACCCAAACAATTGAAAGCCCACCCAAAATGAAATTAACCCAACAACGGTAAAACCCGACCCAACATGAAATCTGAAGCCCACACGTTTAAATTTAATTTTTTCTTAAAAAGATAAAACGTGAAATATGAGCGCAAAGCAGGATTTCTAAAAAGAGGGAATGTGGTCCCTGATGTCGTCTCATGGATAGTCACGGGCAGAAAGCAGGAGCCACGTGTCGACGCATAGAGGCGCCGCAGATCCACAAGCGAAAATTACGGGGCCATGGAAAGGCGACGACTTTGCTGAACGCGTCCGTTCAGACAAAGCAAGTCGTGACAAATGAGTTGGAAACGGTTGGAAAGTGAGAAGGTTGTGGGACTCGAGGAACGCTTGGGGATTCAGAAAATGCTACGACGCGCGCACTGGCTAGGGTTTTGTGAAAGACTATGTCTATAAGAAGGAAAAAGGAGGGGAAAAAAATAAAAAACACAAACTCAGAAACACACAAAAGAGCAAACAAGCAAGAAAAAGAAAAAGAAAAGTTAGAAATCTATGGCTTCTTCCTACCCCTTTTCGTTGGATCTCAACCTAGCTCCACCGACTCAAACACGAGGCCAAGCAGGTAGCACCAGGTATGGATGCCCTACTTTGCCTCCGCACGGGGCCTGTGACTGTCAATGACTCAATACTCCTGGACAACGATGTTGCCATTGGAGTTGGCAGAAATTTGGTGACTCCTAAAGATATACGTGTGTTCGGGACAAGGGATGACAACCGGGTCATGAGTGATGCCCTGGCCCTGAGCATGCAGAGTACAGCATGTGTCGGAAGTTTGGTTCATCGCCTACTTGCGAAGTCCCATGAGGTAGAGGTGCTGAAAGGTCAGTGAGCGGCGGAGCACAGTATGGTTAAAGAGTGTCAGAGTGCTATAAAAAGCTTGAAAAGGGAGAGGGCCAGGATAGTGGAGGTGAATCGACACCAGCTAGAAGTGTTGTGGGACGAGAATAAAAACCTAACAAAGATTGTAGAGTTGTACTCTCGCGACATGCGAAAACAACTGGAGGACCTAGACCGACCGGGTAAACGCAAGAAACCAGATCGCGAGAAAAGTTATTCTGAAGCTAAGATTGCGATCTTTGGGAGCTCAAGTGATGAGCCCCAAGAGGCTGTGCGTGAAGCCCCGGAAGAGGACAGCCAGATGGCCAAACTAAAAGCTCCTATGGTCGAGACACCGAGCGCCAAGAAGAAATGATTTCAGCTTTTATTTATTTAATTTTAAAATGTATGTGTTTTTTTTTAATTGGGAAATAAAAACGTTATGCTATTTCAAAGAGACAATTGACCCTGAATTTAAAGAACGGCGATCAAACAAAAACATGAAAACCCAAACATGCGTTTTATTTTTAGTTAAGTAAACACACAAGTAACTGCTTATTTTAAGAGAAAAACTTAAGGATGACCAGTTAAGGGCCTCAGAAAAACACAGCCAGGGGATCGGGGAAGGTTGGAGGGGTCACAATGGTCCCTCTTAAAACCCAAACTTCTTAGACACCGAAGGTGCCGCCTAAAGAACTCCTAGACACTATAGACTGCGGTTGCTCATCTGGAGTTACCAAAAGTTTAGCTCCTTCAAAGAATATCCTATGAGTTTTAAATTATACTAACTAATTAAATAAAAACAAAATTAAAAAAAAACTGAAATAAACACACAATTCAAACAAGAATTTAAAAGAAGAGTTGGGATTCTTGCACCAGGTGTCCAAGACGCATCTTTAATTTTGTCTCTTCTTCCAATTAAATTCTTGAGAAACCTGACAAACAAAAAGAAAACAATTGAAAAAAAACATAATAAATAAAATAACAATTGAAAAAGCAAAAACACAAACATCAAGAAAACAGGGAGGCAAAAGTAAGTGAAAGTGTAGACATGCTCCCTTTTTTAAAAAACGCGCTCGCAATTTGTGGCAGAAATGAAGGGATCCGAGAGAAAAGAGCGCAGGATAGCACCCTCGAGATCCGAAGTGCTTTCGGCTCCCTCGCCCTGCATAGAGTCTATTTAAACACATCTTGGTGAAGTAGAGAGCACCCCGCATTTCTTCCTGCAAATTCAAGAAAAACATCAAAAAATCCAGAAATAAAACAATGGCATCTTCATACACTCACCTTGATGATCTTAGCCTTGAATTGTCCCTTGCGCCACCGAATGCGCAGATAAGGGCTCCTCAAAACCATGTCTTCCCAAATTCCACATATCATCACGGTACGGCCTCAAACTTTGCTGAGGTAATACCGAACTTTTCTGAGGCAGTGCCGAAGAGAGAGCGCTGTTGGAAGGCATGATTGGCAGCAAGCTCACATCGACAGATCATCTGCATGTGGCAAAGAGATCTGACAAGGCAGCAGTGGAGGAGTCCCACAACTTAACTGTGCTCCACGCGGTCTCGGCTACCAACTTGGGCATGCGATTATTGGCGAGGACACGGGAGTGTGCCGCGCTGAGCGAGGAAGTAGCTTCCTTGAAGGCTATGGTGGCGGACTCCAGAAGCGGCTCTACTATGCCAATCAGCACGTAGAAGCACTGGAGAGAAAGAATGAGGACCATGTGGAGTTGCTGAGATTCTGCAAGTAAGAGAGAATAGAGTCATACCATGAAGATGAGGATGAAGATGAAGATGATGAAGATGTTGTTTTTATTTTTAATTTATTTGAATGTTTTTTTTTGTTTTTTTAACTTTTTAACTTTTTTTTTCTTTGTTTGCAGTGTTTGAATGAAATAAAAATGTGTTTTTAACACTCAGAAATAAACTAACTAACTACACCACGTAAATAAATACATAAACTAACTTAACAAAACAAAACAAAGAAAACAAAGAAGTTCCAAATTGATTTTTTATTTATTTATTTATTTATTATTATTTACAACTAACTGACCACACAAAGAAAAAAAAACAAAGAAGTTCCAAATTGCAATTTACAAGGAAAAATAAAAACTCAAATTTCAAATTTTTTTTTTTTTAATTTTTTTAATTTTTTTTTTTTTAAAACAAACAAATATACAAGCAACTCATGGATGACCAGTTAAGGGCCTAGAAAATACAGCCAGGGGATCCGGGAAGGTTGGATGACCAGTTACTTTTGATGCCATGATATTATATGTTATGATGGCGCTTCTTTGTCTATAGCCGACGTTGTGATTCGCAAGTCAACAACCTTTAGTTTTAGGAAACCGACGTGGTTAGTTAAAGTCAACGGCTCCTTGTTTTAGTAGACCGTCGTGGTTAATTAAAAGTCAATGACTTCTTTTGGTATTCCGAAAACGACGTGGTTCTCTGGGCAGTACACGTCAAAAGTTTACTTTGGAAGAAGTGATATTATAAGTTACCACGTCGTCATTTTATGCATAACTGACGTGGTTTCTTCTAAAAGTCGTTGGCCTTAGTTTACGAAAATGACGTGGTTATTTATATTTATACGGCTCAAATTTTTAACCACCGACGTTGATTATTTTATTGAAGATTATTTGTATAAATATGATTTTTTTTTCAGTTTTCAATTAGGGTTCCAACTTCTTCTTGCCCTTGGCTCTGTCTCACCTCTTTAAAGGCAATAGTTTGGATGTTGATGTGTGTTATACACAAACATGCACACATCATCAACTTCTAAAAAATTGTCTTTCTGAAAGCAAATGTTTTGGATGCTGTCGTTAAATTTTAGAGGCAAATTTTTTGGATTTTGACATGCATGTGCCTTTGTGTATCTCAAAGACACAAAGACACATACATCATCAAGTTCTAAAAAATTGTCTCTCTCACATTGGTGATTCGATTATGATGAGGAACATAATTCTCGATCGTAAGATTTGATTCTAATTTTCTTGTTAAGACAGTTTTCAATATAAACCGTTGTATAAGGCAAATAAATACAGCGGTATTTTTAAATTCACGACGTGGTAAATTAAAATTATACGTCGTTCGTTGAACAAACCGACGTGGTTAGTGAAACTTACCAGGACAGGAGAGTAATAGATATCGTCGTAGTACCCTTTGTATAAAATGTCGATAAATTTATATTTACCGTCGTGGTACATTGACTTAATACGGAAAAGTTTTGTAATATACCGATGTGGATTCCTTTGAAATTATACGACTAAGAAAATTTGGTCATGTTTACTATTAAACGTCGTATTTATATAAAGACCGCCGTATTTTTTGAAGATATTTTGTCTAATTTCTTGGCTTTTCATGCGTTCTTTCAATTTCAGTTCCAACTTCTTCTGGCCCTGTGCTCTCTCTCACCTTTCTAGTGGACACTTTAGCTTCTTATCCATTTGAAATCTGAACAGTCACTTTGGTGGTTCAGATTTCAAATGGATAGAAGCTAAAGTGTCCACTTCAACATCTTCTCCTGGAGCTGAACAGTCACTTTGGTGGTTCGATTCGATTATGATCAGGATCCAAAGATCTCACTGGTAAGATTTCAAACCTCTTGGGATCTCATTTTAATTTTCATCTGATGACAATTTTCTATATAAACTGTCGTGATTTTTCTCAGTTCTTGTCATTTTGTTGATCTACCGTTGTTGGCTACCAAAATTTTGAAAAAAAAATCTTAAAAAGCAATAAAAATTAAGACGGCTGTTTACAGAGAAGGCAGACATATAAATTGAATAAATACGACGGTAATTTTAACTTCAAGACGTGGTAAATAAATATTAGACGTCGCTAAATGAACAAACCGACGTGGTTATTACTTTTTAAGACCCTTGTGTCAACATTAATACGTCTTGATATATAATAAATACGATGTGGTATTCTAATTTAGACGTCGTTATCTACCCTTCTGCTGTCGTGGTTCTCTACTACTCTATATGACAGTAGTGTTGTAGGTACCGTCGTAATACACACTCAAATAATATGTCGATAAATTTATCTTTCGCGTCGTGGTACATTGATTTAACACGGCGTTGTTTTGCAATATACCGACATGGTTTCATTAATATTATACAACGCGAACTAAGAACAATTGGTCGTGTTTATGTAGGAGTGAACACGAAGGCTGTTTTTTTTTGAATTGTCGTCTTTACTTTCTAGGTCGGTGGCTTCATACCTGCTGTCGTTGTTTTTGGGTCAAAATTTAACTCTAAAGAAAACCTTTTTAATAAGATGATGCTTTTTTTATTTGGATGCGTCGTTTTAAAAAAATATTCAAGTGGACCTCCATTTTTTAGGTGTTTAAGTTACTTATCCACGACGGTTTTTCTGTTACCGTCGTCTTTCTAAACACAATGACGATATTTTGTTCTACTGTCGTTTTTTTCTAGTCATCTTTTTCACTTTTTGTAGTAGTGTCATGTTTAGGGCTTCAACCTAAGCCCTAGAAAAATAAGAAGTTACATTGAAACTAAGAAAATACAAGAAAGAAATAAAATGAAAGAAAATAAAAGAACGAAGAGAAAGAGAATTGCATCTTCAATCCCTTGGATCATTGCCTCAAGGCTCCCCAAGGTTCTCTCCAATTATCATGCCATTCTCCCCTCTCTTTGGTTGCTCCTTGCTCTTCTCCATCTTTAAAAATCAGAAATTGCAAAGTGTAGAGAATGATCCTTCTTGCTTGGCTGCTTCCCCTTAGATACTTTCTCCTCTTTCTCTCTTCCTACTCATTACTCCATGGATATTTCACTTTCTACCCAAAGTTCTTTGGCTCTTTTCTCCACTTGTCTTCACTTTCATAATTTCTTTAAATTTCAATATCTTGAGAGAGATTCCAGCTTATCTAAGTGAAACATTGCTACCAAGTAGTGTGGTAACAAGTAGAAAATGGAGGGTGACATCCAATGGAGGTAAATGTGGTCCAAACCACAATTTTAGAGTTAGGATCAATGCTGGATCGGTTGGATAGGCTACACTTGTTCAATGAGCTCAAATTCGGATATGTTGTAGTCAATATCCATTGGAACAGGTTTCATGAAGATCTTCCCCGCATCCAAGCACCGGAACATGCTGATCCAAGGCCAATAAGTTGACCTACGAAAATGAGCAAAAATAGAATCTATATTCAATAATGCACTTTTTGCTCACATTTATTCCAACTTAGGTAAAATCTATAAAAACACAAAAAGGAATTTTTTTTTTTTTTATAAATTGTCAAGAACTAACTCAAAACATTAGGTGAATGACATGATAAATTATGTATAAAAATGAACCCAACAACATGCGTAAATGCTCTTAACCAATTGAGTTACAAGCCCTTGCCTGATAAATTAAGTGTTGAAAATTGTTTTAAAAAGAGCTCGTAGCTCAAGTAACTAAAAATATTTATATATGTACTCATTGTTATGTGTTCAATTTCCTCTCTCCTAATTTGTATAAAGAATAAAATAAAAAAGCTTACGATCATTTTCAATGAAACAGAACATGTTAATGTGTTTTTGTGATTAATCACGTTTAAGGGTATGTATAAAGAGTACTTCCAGCTTCTGGTATGAATAAAGTACTTCCTATGAGAGATAATATATACAAATTGATACAGCGAATGCTCACCTGCATGGTTGTTGTGACACATCAAACCTACTAACACGTCATTGCTAAATAAAGTATAATATGCATTTACCCCATCAATTTGTAGAACAAATTTGTATGTCATAGTTTTTGTTTTCTTTTTATTTTATTCTTTATACAACTTAATGAAACGTTTGTCGTTAATGTTGATACGTGAAGGAAACTCTTGTAAACAAATCTCTTTTATTTTTTTCACTGAACTGGAAAACATTTACCTAACATTGTGTCTAGGTCAGTGAAGCTAGAGTTCACAAAAAACAAACCTCTTTCCATAGAAAATTGAAGTTGTTGAAACCTATGGGCACGCGAAGTGTTGACTGAAGCAAAACCAAATGGGGTGTTGAGCCATTGGATATAACAGAAGAGTCTAACATGCATATATAAAAGCATACGCTTAAGAATAAAAAACTTAGAATCCGTCCATTAGAGTTTATATTATTTAAAAATCTTATATTATTTAATTTCTAGATAAATTTCATTAACCACCCATTTATATTATATTATTTTATTTTATTTATCTTATTACTTTTGGATCTATCCATTAGCAGTGGCGGAGCCACCTAAGGACCAGTGTGGGCCTATGCCCTCTCTCATATTTTTTATTTTATCATATTTTAACTTATATGTGTTGCTATATATGTTGGCTTCTTGGAGTAAAAACTGTAAAAATTCATGTTTTTTCTCCTTCTCTTCCTCTTTTGATTAACTTAAGCTTTGTGAATTCCCCTTTCCCCCATTTTACATGTCTAAGTAGGGCATCTTAATATTGGGATTTATGAACATTTTGTCTATTTCTTATCTATGTTGAAGTATAAATTATTAAATTTTGAGTCTTTAATAGATGATGAGATTAATATTCAACCATGTTAAAATATGAAATTTAGGACAATAATGATTGTAATAAATGGATAAATTATTAATCAGTATGAAATGATATTATTAACTTATTAACTCGGATAGCGCTTGAGGGCTCCTATTCGAATTATTTGAATTTTTTTTTGAAGGGCCCCCTTTAATGTGAAATCCTAACTCCAGACACTGTCCATTAGAGTTTTATTATTGGTGTTTTGCTGATCTTATTACTATTTTATCTTATTACTATTATATTAAATTATATTATATTATTTATCTTATTACTTTTGGATCTATCCATTGGAGTTTTATCATTGGTGTTTTGCTGATCTTATTACTATTTTATCTTATTACTATTATATTATATTATATTATATTATTTATCTTATTACTTTTGGATCTATCCAAAAATCCATTAGAGTTTTATCATTGGTGTTTTGCTGATCTTATTACTATTTTATTATATTATATTATTTATCTTATTACTTTTGGATCTATCCATTCGAGTTTTATATCATTGGTGTTTTGCTGATCTTAGAACAGTTTAATTAAGAGCAGTGCTCCACCTAATGGTTTTTATGCAGTCAAAGGGTGACGTTAATGAAGTTATTACTATATCCTATTGGATTTTGTTTTTGTTTTTTTGTTTTTGTTTTTTTGCAGTTGTTTGGTTATTAACAAAGAAAATATTCAAACAAACATTTTTTTTTAGGAACTTCGAGATTATGGGGAGAGATTTTATTAATATCAATCATCCTCCATACGTCAGGCCAAAATAAATAAAAAATAAAAAAATATCACCCTCCCTACATGTGTACACAAACTTGTGTTGACTGGAATTTGTACACTATTATAGAGGAGATAATTCATAAATATTTTCTGTGTATTATTAATAGATAGAATGTGGATGACCACCATTACATCCATTACCTTCACTCTTTGATATAGTGTAACTTATGTAATTAGTAGCCTTTAACTCATAATTTGTGGGTTAACTTCTTATCATTGTTAGCCTATAAATAGGTGATTATCAAAGTAGAAGATGACAAGTTCTTGAGACTAATTTCTATTGTTCCTTTACTTGTCATTTTTCTCTACAAATTCCTTTAGTTATATAACACGTTATCAGCATGAGTCTCTAACCACTTGAGATAGAATAGTTTCGTCTCAAGTATGAAAGCTTTTGTTACATAGGCTTATCAAATGGAAAGAAGTTGAATGACAAGATTCTGTTGAGGCCTAAAAAAGTCACGGGAAGCCCAAAGACATTTAAAGCCCAATATAACATATAATATTGGTCATGCGTTAATCCAAGCTGTATTTTGGGAATTAATTTATTAAATAAATATAGAAATAGTGTGCATGCCATGCGAAGCCAATAATACATTTTTCATATGTCAATCACCTATCAAGCTCACATGAACCCAAGTCATGTGGTTTACGGGGCTTGCATGAGGGATTGTGGTGTGGAAGGTTACGGAGGTCCACAAGGCCCACGGAAGCTCTTGGATAATGAAGACTTTGGGCTAACTACTTGGGAGCACCAAAGTCCAAGCCCATTACTTGTAGTTCTCTAATGTAGGTGAGCAAATGAGATATTTTTCAAGCACTTCCTTTTACCCATAGGAAATAGTCATTTTCCAAATGTTTAGCTTTACTCGTTGGAAACAAGCCTTTTTCAGCACTCCCAATTACCCACTGGAAACAAGCCAATTCCGACACTTCCTTTTATCCATAGGAAATAGTCATTTTTCAATGCCTAGCTTTACCTGTTGGAAATAAGAATGACCCAATGCTCTCTTTTACTCATTGGAAATAGACTAGCTCCAACACATCCCTTTACCTATTGGAAAATAAAGGAAAACCCTCACCCTTTATAAATTGGGAGGCATTTGCTAGGCAAAATCAACCCTTTCTTGGTTGCTGCAAGTCTCCAGCAACCATGAGAACTCATCTTCCTTCCTCCCTTCAGCTGCTGCAAGCATTCCAGCGGCCATCCCAGCCATCAACCTCCATCCTTTGGCTGCTGCAGGCATCCTAGCAGCCATTGACCAACATCTCTTGGTTGCTAAGCACCCCAGCAACCATTAAACCACTTTCCTTACTTCCTTCGGCTGCTGCAAGAATTTCAAGGCCATTACAGCCATTCCTCAACCATTACAACCATGATTCTTACTTCCTCACCCTTGAAATCCTCCGTCTTTCCTATAAAGCCTCACCAAGCATAACTCTAAGCTTTTTTCTTCCTTTCAAGCTATAAACACCATAGCCTTTAAATCTCAAGCTTTTCCTCCCATCCTCCTCTTGAAACTCTTAAGTCCCCACAGCCATAGCCACAAACAACAAATTATCAACACCCAAATTCAAGCATATCCAACACCAAGCCATGCACATGCATTCTCATTTGCTAAACTTGTGGGTCTTTAGCTCCCACACTCCAAGCTCTCATGCCAAGCTCACACAATCTCAATGCAACATCAGCAAGTCATCTTCAACTCTTCGTCAAGCTACCTGGAAACATCAACACCAAACACGCAGCGCTGGAAGAAGAACAGAGTACTCCCCTGGGACTTGCTTCTCCCTCGGGATGCTTCGCTAACTCAGAAAAAGGGGCAATGAAGGCTTGATCCACCACTCTATGGCGGTCCGAGAATCAACTAGCCCGAACAAGCCTTCCGACAGAAAAATACTCCAACATAAATGGCGACTTTGCTGGGGACTAGGCTATTACTCTTACATCCTCTTTCCTACATCCTCTTTGGTGATCCTCTTGAGAAATTTCACTAATGAAGATAGGTTACAATTTTGGTTTACACAGAAACCCCCTTAGAACACTACCCTCACAATCTATTTCTCTCACACCCTTGCTCACACCTTGATACACTTGAGAATTCTCTCTTCTACTTGACTCACTAGTTTCCAGCTACTTCTCTTCCAACTCTCTCTAACTCAATATACAGACTTGCTCCCTCTTTCCTTTAATACATAAGCCTCTAGACTTGAGAGGAGGCACTTACTTTGTCTCCCACGTTCTGCCCTTGAATACTTGACATGGACCATAGGTTAGGCTAATCACAAGCTATGTATTGATGGCTACATGTCTAGCCACCCTATATGGAACCATAGGGTGGCTACACCTTGAAACAAGTCAACAAGTGTCCTTCAATGCTCCCTCAATCCTCCCAACTGATTGCCAAACTTCTTCTAACTCAGAAGTGACCCCTAGAGTCCTTGCAAGTAGGTGGGAGGCGATAGCCCTTGAAGGTCGACCGGTCGCTGGCTTCTTGCGACCGGTCGCATTTGGCAGAGTCGTAAGCGACCGGTCTCATGAAGTTGGCGATCGGTCGCCAGAAGTTTTCGTTCCAGGACTTTGAATCTGCCTGAAAACGATCGGTCCATTGCTCCGTGCGATCGGTCGCTTTAGGCAGAGTCTCCTACGACCGGTCGCTTGAATCTAGCGACCGGTCGCCGCCTATTTGTCTCCGAGACTTGTATCCTTTATGTGAGCCAATTTTCGCAACAATCTCCACCTTGGCGAGCCTAAAACTCATTGTGGACATCGTTGCCTTCCAGGACATCTGTAACGTCTTGAGAATCGTCCTGATAATTCTCAAGAACTCCACCTCAATCTTTAGCATGAAACAAGATTGAGCAAGTTCAAACAATGCTTGAACTTTGCTGTTGTGACTAGCTTCGTTAGACAATTTGAAGCGTTCTCATTTGTATGAACCTTCCTTATCGTGATGTCTCCATCGTTCACCCAATCTCTTATCCAGTGGTATCGTACATCAATGTGTTTGGATCTTCCATGGAACACTTGATTCTTCACTAAGTATATAGCACTTTGACTGTTGCTTTGTATCACCACCAAGTCTTGGGCTATCCCGAATTCCTTTGCCAATCTCTTCAACCACACCGCTTCCTTTGAAGCTTCCGTTAGCGCCATATACTCCGCTTCTGTAGTAGATAAGGCACTAACCGATTGTAACACCGCTCTCCAACTAATCGGTCCTCCACCACAAATGAAGACATATCCTATGGTGGACCTCCTCTTGTCTAAATCTCCTGCATAATCGGAATCCACATAACCCGACACACATGCTTTTCCTTGTTGTCTTTCAAACAATATCCCAATCCTCTTAGTACCCTTCAAGTACCTGAGAATCCACTTTGCTACTGTCCAATGTTCTTTGCCCGGATTCGCCATGTATCTTGACACCACACTTACGGCTTGGGCTAAGTCGGGGCGTGTGCACACCATTGCATACATGAGACACCCTACCAAGCTTGCATATGGAACTTTGCTCATTTCTTCCTTCTCTTCATCCGTAGAAGGACAATCCTGCGCACTTAATTTAAAATGCTCCACCAAAGGAGTAGACACCGGCTTGCAATCCATCATATTGAACTTTTCAAGTACTTTGGAAATGTACTTACTTTGTGACAGCCATAGCTTGCTTGCATTTCTGTCTCTCCTTATCTCCATACCTAGGATCTTTTGTGCAGAACCAAGATCCTTCATGTCAAACTCCCTTCCAAGCAATGTCTTCAATTCCTGGATTTTTGACATCTCTTTACATGCAATTAGCATGTCATCAACATAAAGAAGCAAAAGGATGATATTACCATCCTTGAATGCATGAGTGTATACGCAGCAATCTGATTCACATCTTCTATACCCAATCTTCATCATAAAAGAATCGAAGCACTTGTTCCACTGTCTTGGAGATTGCTTCAGCCCATACAAAGACTTCTTCAACCTACAAACCAGATTTCCTTGCTTGCTTCAATGAACCCTTGAGGTTGGCTCATGTAGATGTCTTTCTCCAAGTCCCCATGGAGAAAAGCAGTCTTCACATCCATTTGCTCCACCTCTATGTTCTCTTGAGCTACTATGGAGAGTAGTAGCCGTATAGAAGTATGTTTCATCACCGGACAGAAAATTTCATCATAATTAACTCCCTCCTTTTGCAAGTATCCTTTGGCCACCAACCGAGCTTTGAATATGGTGGCTCCCTTCCCAGGCATATCTTCTTTCTTCCTAAACACCCATTTGCAGCCAATAACCTTGCCATCTTTAGGTTTAGGAACTAACTCCCAAACTGAGTTTTGGTGTAGAGATTCCATCTCTTGCATCATAGCTTCCATCCAACTTTCTCGTTCCTTGTTCTCAATAGCCTCTTGTAACGTGGTTGGTTCTTCTTCACTAGCATTCAAAGCATAGTGAACTGCATCCTTGTCCCATCCAAACCTCTGAGGTGGTTTGATGGTTTCTTGGGCCTGGACCGAGCTATAGATGATGGCTCCACCTGTTCTTGAGACTCTTCTTCTTCTTGAGTTTGTTGTTGTTGTTGCCCAGCATCTTCCTCCTCAATGTCGAACTCCACCTCCTCCTGAACGTCTTCAGTTGGCTATTCTTGTGAAGTTTCCCTAAACACCTTCTTGAGTGGAACTTCAATGGTTGTTTCTCTCTCAACAACATCCTCCTTTGCCTCTGAATTCTTGGTCTTCTCATCAAACACAACATCCCTGCTGAGTATCTTCTTTTGATTCACTGGATCCCATAACTTGTAGCCCTTCACACCGCTCTCAAATCCGATGAAAATGCATTCAAGAGACTTTGGCTTCAACTTGGATCTTTCATCACTAGGAATAAGTGCATATGCACTGCATCCAAACACCTTAAGATTAGTATAATCAATTGACTTATTAGACCATACCTCCTCTGCACATTTGAACTCTAGATTTCTTGAAGGCGATCGGTTAACCAAATAGGCAGCGTGGTTAATTGACTTCGCCCAAAATGACTCGGGCAATCCTGCATGAATTCTAATACATCTCTCACGCTCCATGAGAGTTCTATTCATCCTCAACGCAGCTCCATTTTGTTGGGGCGTCTTCTTCACGGTAAAGTGCCTCTTAATGCCTTCATTTTTGCAAAACTCAAGGGACTTGCTGTCTTTATATTCACCACCATTGTCACTCCTTAGGATCTTGATCTTTCTTCCGGTTAAGTTCTCCACTTCCGCCTTCCACTCTTTGAATTTGGTGAAGACCTCAGATTTCTCCTTCATGAAGTAGACCAAACCTTCCTGGAAAAATCATCCAAGAAAGTCACAAAATAGCGAGCTCCACCTTTTGATTTAACCGGTGATGGCCCCCATACATCCATGTGAATATAATCTAGCACACCCGTGCTTCCCTCCTCTTTGTTTCGTTGCTTGAAAGCTACCTTTGATTTCTTTCCCATGGTACATGATTTGCAGAACTCAAGCTTGCAACTTTGAACACCTTTCAACAACTTTATGTTGTGTAGTTCCAGCATGCCCCTCTCACTCATGTGCCCTAGCCTCAAATGCCAAAGCTGAGTTTCATCCTCCGAGTCCTTGCTTGTGGATACAGCTGCTCCACCTATAATTGTTGTACCACACAATCTTTATAGACAATTAGGTTGTACTTCTCCCTTCATAACCACAAGTGAACCTTTTGAGATTATGAGTTTCCCTCCATTAGCTCTAAATGAATTACCATTCTTATCAAGAGTTCCAAGGGAAATGAGATTCTTACGCAACTTTGGAATGTGTCTTACCATTCCAAGCGTCCTAACAGCCCCATCATGCATCTTTACCTTGATTGTACCGGTGCCTTTGACTCCACAAATTGAGTCATCCCCCATCATAACTTCACCACCTTCTTCTTTCTCATATGTGTCAAACCACTCCTTGTTTGAGCACATATGATATGAGCATCCGGAATCCAAAATCCAATCAGAAGAGGAACACCTTGAAGAATTAGCAAATGCATTAGTTTTAACATTGCTATTAACACATGAAAGCTCACCATCACTTTCTGTGACTTCCTCAGCTGTGTTTGTTGCATTCTTCCCTTTGTTCTTCTTCTCCTTCCATATGGGGCAATTCTTTTTCCAATGCTCCTTTGACCCACACTCGAAACAACCTTCTTTTTCCTTGGATTTGGACCTTCCTCTGTTGCCTTTCTTGCCTTCACGCTTCTTTGAACAGCCTCTCTCTCCGGTCTTTGCAACTAGACCTTCACCTTGAGAGTTTTCTCCCGAACGTTGAGCCATCCTATGGTGTGTCATGATGTCATGCATCACAGGCTCAAAATCCAGAGTAACCTTCCCGAACATAAGAGTGGTTCGAAAGTGCTTATAGGACGGAGGCAAGGATGTCAACAACATAAGAGCCTTATCCTCCGTACTATAATTAACTTCCATTCTCTGCAAGTAAGCAACACATCTATTGAAACTACTTAGATGTTCCATTAGGTTACCTCCCTCCTCCATCTTCAGATTTAGGAGTTCTTCCTTGAGGAAGAGTTTGTTGGACAGCGAATTCCCTGCAAACATCTCTTCGAGCTTCTCCCATGTTTGCTTCGCTGTATCCTTCATCACGTTGATGAGTACCTCATCGGAGAGGCAGTTTCGATGGCTCCTCTAGCTAACTCGTCAAGTACACCCCATTCATCATCTGCCGTGCTTGTTGGCTTCTTTTCCTTGCCAACCAACACAACATGGAGATTTTGTTGTGTAAGAGTTGACTTCATCCTTCATTGCCAAAGTGTGAAGTTCTCCTTGCCTGTGAAAGGCTTTAACTCCACCTTCATGCTTGTTGTCTGTGGTTGCTTCAGCTGCCCTGAACTGCCACCACTCTCAACTTCCTTGTCACTTGCCATCTTCAACACACTAGCACACCAAAAGAAGAACTAGCACAGCTGCCAACACAGCTCTGATACCACTTGTTGTGAATTAGAACCAACTCACTCCCCTTTAGACCTTGTTGTTGATGGACTTTGGACAAGACTCATTGATGGATGAATCTTACACTCACACACAGAAAATTAATCAAGCACAAATGACACAAGTGTTTATAGAGGTTCAGCAATTTGCCTACATCCTCTTTGGTGATCCCCTTGAGAAATTTCACTAATGAAGATAGGTTACAACTTTGGTTTACTTGAGAGGAGGCACTTACTTTGTCTCCCACGTTTTGCCCTTGAATACCTGACATGGACCATAGGTTAGGCCAGCCACAAGCTATGTATTGATGGCTACATGTCCAGCCACCTATATGGAACCATAGGGTGGCTACACCTTGAAACAAGTCAACAAGTGTCCTTCAATGCTCCCTCAATCCTCCCAACTGATTGCCAAACTTCTTCTGACTCAGAAGTGACCCCTAGAGTCCTTGCAAGTAGGTGGGAGGCGATAGCCCTTGAAAATAGAGTTGGAAACTCGAGAAAATCCGAAACGGCACGTGAAGGGCGACCAGCGCTGGCTTCTTGCGACCTGTCGCATTTTGGCAGAGTCTTAATCGACCGGTCGCCAAAAGTTTTCGCTCCAAACTTCCAATCTGCCTGAAAACGACCGGTCCTTTGCTCTCTAAGACCGGTCGCTCCAGGCAGTCTCCTTCGACCAGCGCCGCTTGTTCTGTCTCGAGACTTGTATCCTTTATGCGAGCCAATTTTCACAACAGGGATAAGGTGAAAATGTTGAGGTCGAGCCAAGCTCACATATCAAGCTAATATTCCTTCTCTCTTTGACCGTGGTGGGACAAGGTGGAGAGAGTGCCATGCCGACCATAATGGATAATGTAACATGAAGGTGGTTTGACCAATCCCACGAAACTTCACTGAATAGCACCTACGCTCTTTATTTGATCTCTGGCTGAGATAGGAGCAAAGTGCGCATGTCCTGGTAGCATCAAGATATAGAGCCCATTTGGGTTTGCGTCAATGGTAGGGCCCGGTGGTGCTACTCAGCTGATTTCTAGGCAAGACAGATGGGGCACCCCATGAGAGAAAGGCAGGCATGTGCCGAGCCGAGCTGTTTTTCCTTTCTCCTTTCACAAGTTGCCCTTTTGTCTGAGTAGAGGGAGAGTTTCTTAGTCTCTTTGAGAGAGAAGAGGCATGGGTGCACCAAACTTAGCTGCCCCGTGTCCCAAGGTTAAGTGGGTCTAGTCGGGAGGGACGGGACCTGGTCAAGAGCGAGGAGTAAGATCTGCTCGGTAGAGATGAGATCGAGTTGATGGAAGTCACGAGGTCTGGTCGGCAGCCATGGGACCTGGTCGGTGACGGTGGTAAGGTCTGGTTGGCATCCATGAGACCTGGTTGGCGGCGTCACCAGTTTGAAAACTTCTTAGTTTCTGTTGCTTGTTGATCTGTTTAGCTAATGTGGGTCGTTAAATAGGGGAGAAAGGCTCTGTCCTCTTGTCACCATTTTTGCTCCACTGACCTGCGAGAGATTGGGCTATGAGAGAAGGTAGATGAAGACACAATGGGTGTCTTGGGGAATTGTTGGTTGGAGCAGCCCTTGCATCCTGGAGGTGAGGCAAGCTGAGGCAATTGTAGCCTTTTATTCTGAATATTGTTGGCTGCTTTTTGTAGCCAATGTGTGACCGTTCTGCTTGTACAAACAGAGGAGATTTTTCATTATTTCCCCACACTATTTCATTGGTCTGCCAAAGCAAAGACAAGAAGGGGTATTATTTTGGTAAGAGGGGAAGACATTTGGTGTCTTGAGTAGATTTGGCAGCAAGGCACATGAGCTTTATTCTCCTTTTGGTCGGCTGAGGAGTGGCTAGACCATGAATATGGTTTTTGGTGGAGATGAACTTCCAGGTGGGTTTGGCATGAGATGTGGTATAAATGGCTATGCAAGGTGGTGGGTGACCATGTAGAGTGGTCGACGCTCATCCACGGTGGTCGAGTTTGTCATGCAAGCTGGCAGGCGACCATGCAAGGTGGTCGGCGCTCATCCACGATGGTCGGGTCAGCCATGCAAGGTGGCTAGTGACCATGCAAGGTGGTCAGCGCTCACCCACAGTGTTCGGGGTCGGCCATGCAAGGTGGCGGGTGATCATGCAAGGTGGTCATCGCTCATCCACGGTGGTTGAGTCGGTCATGCAAGGTGGTTCGGGTCGACCATGCAAGGTGGCCATAATTTAGTTCATGTATCAACACATAATAACAATATAATATCATAAGATATTATGCTATGACAGCCCATCATAGATATTAAGTTGCGATATCATACCTAGATATTTATGTTTAGATATTTATATCTAGATATTTATATCTAGATATTTATGTTTAGATATTATTTTATTGTAAAATCACTAAATGAGAGAAGAGATTTCTCATCTTCTTTGAATGGTCTCAGACCCAGCACAAAGGAGCATGGAATTGAGGAGGTGGAAGGCATATGGTATTGATCATGCCTAGAGAAATGGATGAGGTTGCCGACTGGGTGTTTGTATTTGGAGAGAAGCCCCCAAGTCCAGCAATGGTGGGACCTATCTTGAAAAGTTTTGGCAGAGGAGACACATGGGTGTGTCATAGTTTCTTGGCTAGAGCAACAGGTTGGGTGTGTCATGCCAGAGAAGTGTGAAATTATATGAAGTATATGGTTTGTATTGAGTGAGTTCAAACGTATACAGAGACATGTGTTTTATACAAGTAAAGAAAAGCTATTCTAGGTAAAAGAGAAGCTATTCTAGGTAAACTGAACCTAATTATGCTGATTATGATTTGATCCCATAATTGCTCCCAATCAGATCATAACTGGATCGTTGACTATCTTGTTTCCTTTTACACTCCCCCTCAAGTTGGAGTATGGATGTTAATTATACCCAACTTGTTGAGATGTGTATGAAAAATAGGTGCCCTCAGAGGTTTTGTAAGGATGTCAGCTATCTGATTTCATGTTGGCACATAAGCTATCTTAATTTCACCCTTTTGGATCTTTTTGCAAATCGTGTGACAATCTAGCTCGATATGTTTGGTTTTCTCATGGTATACCAGATTCGCAGCAATATGCAAGGTTGCTTGATTGTCGCAAAACAATCTTGTTGGCTCAGAATGTGGCACTTGTAAATCTCTCAACAAATATCTTAACCAAGTAAGACAAGTGGCCGCAGCCATGGAACGGTATTCCGCTTCGGCTGATGATCTAGACACTGTGACTTGCTTCTTACTCTTCCAGGACACGAGTGAGTTCCCAAGGAAAATGTAATATCCTGTCACTGATCGACGTGTGACAGGACACTTAGCCCAATCCGCATCACAATAGCTAACCAAATTGAGCTGACTTTTGGTAGAAAACAGTAAGCCTTGCCCAGGTGCGTTCTTGAGATATTGAAGAAGATGGCGTGCTGCCTTGAGGTGGTGCAGCTTGGGTTCTTGCATGAATTGAATCAAATTGTTTACTACATATGTAATCTCTGGCCTAGTGATGGTGAGGTAGATTAATTTTCCAATTAATCATCGATATCGAGTTGGGTCCTTGAGAGCATCACTACCTGTTTTTGTTAGCACCAACTCAGGTTCTATGGGGACTTTGGTGGGTTTCACTCCAAGCAAACCAGCTTCCTCCAATATGTCTAGAGTATATTTTCGTTGGCAAATTGAAATCCCGTCTTTAGAGCGTGCAACTTCAACACGAAGAAAATATTTTAATAGTCCAAGATCTTTAATCCGAAAACATCCGTTGAGAAATTGCTTGAGATTTCAAATTTCCTGGTCATCATTTCCTGTAATGATCATGTCATCAACATACAGTAATATCACAATAATAGAGTTTCCACGAACAGAGTAAACAACGAGTAATCGGCTCGAGATTGTTGAAAACCAATGTCTTGAATGGCAGAAGAGAACCGCCGAAACCAGGTGCGTGAGGCTTGTTTAAGACCGTATAACGATTTGTGGAGTCGACAAACCATCTGCTCCCCCGGTCGACGATAACCAGGAGGTGGTAACATATAAACTTCCTCAAGCAAGTCACCATGCAAAAATGCATTTTGTACATCCATTTGATGTAAAGGCCAATCGCGCGAACTGCAGCAATGGATAACAAGCAACGGACGATGATCAATTTGGCCACGGGAGCGAAAGTCTCTTTGTAATCGATGCCCTCATGTTGTGTAAACCCATTGCGACGAGACGAGATTTGTATCGCTCGATGGTGCCATCCGAGTGATACTTGATTTTGTAAACCCACTTGCACCCAATGGGGCGATGACCTAGGGGCAGAGGGACTAGGGACCAGGTACGGTTATCCTCAAGAGCCTCGATCTCAAAATTCATGGCAGCAAGCCATTTGGCATCCTGACTTGCCTGTGCATAATTTGCTGGTTCGACCAAGTGAGAAATATTGGAAACAAAAGAACGGTATGCAGGAGATAACTGAGTATAAGAGACATACCGATGGAGGGGTGATCGGTGCATAAATTACATATCATTTTGTACTCTTTTAGCTTATGATTTGGTTATGTTTTTGAGTTAAACTTGTGCTTTTAATTTGTTTTGTGTTTGTTTCAGTGTTTTAAGCTTGAGACTCAAGAAATGCATTTTGGAGACAAGTTAGCTCAAAACAGTGTCTGCAGATCAGTCAACTTCACGGATTGGACTGTACTTACTCAAGAATAACCAGATGATGAGCCATATATCATTGGAAAGATACGGAAGTCTAGTTTCTGTATAATTTTACGGTTCATGATTCCGAGTCTTCTAGAGAAAGTTATACATGTTTTGGCAACTTAAGGTCAAATTCGGCAGCATCTGCGTTACTGGGCCAAAAATCACATTTGATGGCCTTTCCGATTTTTCCTTGAGCTGGGCTGCATATGCTTGGAAATATAAGATACAGAGCTTGAAGATCCATATTTTTGCAGATTTTTCAGATTGGATGAATAAGCCCAAAACGAGCCCACAAGCTGGCTGCAATGCATTGTCATGCATGACATATGCATGATGAAGTGTTGTTGATTGTGGGAAAGTTTGGTGAAGCATATTCAATACCTATTTTGAGTGGAATTTTGCAGCAGCCAAAAGATGATGAAGTGGGAGCTGAACACTAAGCCTAAAGACAAGAGGAATTGTTTTCAAATGCAATTGTGTGTTAGGTTAAGTTGGTGAATTAAGTGTTGTGTGTTAGGTGAAGTTAGTGTGTTTAGAAAATTCAATTGTATAATTCAGATTTTCACTTCCCCTAGGCCTATAAATAGGGAAGTTCTCTAAGTTTGTAATAACACCCCAAGGGGGGGAGCTCTCAAGCACTTCTCTAGAGCTCCCTTCCCTTATCTCCCTCAAATTCTTTTATTTCCCTTTGTAGTTCTCAATTGTTGTAATAAGATCATTCTACTAAATTTTCTCTTCTTCTAAATTCTCCAAACACTTCTCTATTCTCTTTCAAAGTTCTCCATGTTCTCAAATATTTTCTTCCAAATTCTCAAAGTCCCCAAACACCTTCCTTTCTCTTCCAAATTCTCAAGTTCTCAAACACATTCTCTTCCGAAATCCTAAAAATTCTCAAACACCACTTTCTTCTCTTCAAATATTCTCCATGTTCTCAAACACCTCACAAACACCTTTCTATTCTCTAAGTTCTCCATGTTCTTGACCACTTCTCTCTTCTCTTCAAAATCCTCCAAGTTTCCAAACACTTTCTTCATCAAATCCTCCAAGTTCTCAAATGCTTTCTTCTCCCTTCTCTAAAAGCTCTCAAACACTTTCTTTTCTTCCTCAAGTTCTCTTAATTTCTTTAATGTTCTTTTAGTTATAATTTATTTTTCTTGTAATGTACATTCTTTCTTCTTGTTTTGTTTCTTTTGTTTTCATTTTTGTTTTGTGTAGGAAAATTGAATTGGATCATTCAATCACCAATCCCTGTGGAATCGACCTCGCACTTACATATGCTATACTACCGAACGGCTCGTGCACTTGCGAGTATCACAAGTTGAGGATGCAGTTGAACCCATTTTGGTGCAGCTGAATCTACTCAACAAGTTTTTGGCGCCGTTGCCAGGGATTGGTAACATTGTTTGATTCTATTTGGTTTTCCTACTTTTTATTTATTTTTATCTTTTGTATAACTGGACAGTTTCATGTTTTAAAGTTAATGAGGTTAATTGATAAGTTGTGTTTGTAGTCCAACGGACAAGGACAATTGCCTGACAAGCAAGAGAACTGGGTTTGAGTCCCAGCTTACACAACACAAAAAAAAAGGTTCAAGTAGCATGTTGGTTATTTCTAGTTTATGGTTTCATTCACTTGCTCTTAATTAAATATCTTGTTCAAGTTTACATAAACACCATATGACTCTTGGACTGATTAGTGAATGAATGGGTAGATATTGAAGACAAACACCATGTTTAAATTCTACTTGGTTCTTTATTGTTCTTCTTGTTCTTAATGGGTTCGGAATTTGTGTTTAGACTAAACACCATAGCTAAATGCTTTTTCTGAATACTTGATTAAAACCACACACCATATGGATAATCATATTTGAGAAAGAACGAACTTCATAAGCTAGTTTGATTTACTTTGTTGCTTGTTACTTTGAAGCATGAAATTGGACGTGTGTTGATTTTCCTTTCCATTTTAGTTTTTATTTCCTAATCCTTTAATTCTGTTTCAAGTTTTCTGTGTTTGTTTTAGAAAGTAATGACAGCTTAATAAAAATGGAGAGAGATGGCAACCTCAATCATAAGAATGGGAGTGTGGAGTAGTGGGAGAAGTCGCGACCTCCAAATGCATCCATGCTCGACCTAATCGCTTCAAGGGGGAGCATTTCAATCATTTCTCTTTACTTGTTATTATTTTAAATTTCTGTTTCTTTTTATAAAACATTTTTTAAAAAAAATTATAAAAAATTAAAAAATAAAAATAAAAAAAAAGATTTTTCATATAAACTGAATTTTGGTCATCCATGAGTTGCTTGTATATTTGTGTGTTTTAAAATAAAATAAAAAAAAGAACAAAACAAAAATAAAAAAAATAATTTTTTTAAAAAAAATTGAAAATTGAGTTTTTATTTAATTATCCTTGTAAATTGCAATTTGGAACTTCTTTGTTTTCTTTTATGTTATTATTTTTGTTTTGTTAGGTTAGTGTATTTATTTACGTGGTGTGGTTAGTTAGTTTATTTCTGAGTGTTAAAAACGCATTTTTTATTTCACTCAAACACTGCATTACAAACAAAGAGAAAAAAAAGGGTAAAAAAATTTAAAACAAAAAAACATTCAAGTAAATTAAAAATAAAAACAACTTCTTCATCTTCATCTTCATCTTCATCTTCATGGAATGCCTCTATTCTCTCTTACTTGCAGAATTTGCAGCAGCTCCACATGGTCCTCATTCTTTCTCTCCAGTGCTTCCACGTGCTGATTGGCAAGGTAAAGCCGCTTCTGGAGTCCGCCACCATAGCCTTCAAGGAAGCTACTTCATCGCTCAGCGCGGCACACTCCCGTGTCCTCGCCAATAATCGCATGCCCAAGTTGGTAGCCGAGACCGCATGGAGCACAGTTAAATTGTTGGACTCCTCCACCGCTGCCTTGTAGAACCTCTGCGCCACATGCAGATGATCCGTCGTGTGAGCTTGCTGCCAATCATACCTTCTAGCAGCACTCTCCGTTCGACACCGCCGCAGAAAAGTTCGGTATTACCTCAGCAAAGTTTGAGGCCGTTCCATGATGATATGTGGAGTTTGGGAAGACATGGTTTGGACGAGCCCTTATCTGCGCATTCGGTGGCGCAAGGGACAATTCAAGGTTTAGATCATCAAGGTGAGTGCATGAAGATGCCATTGTTTTGTTTCTGGATTTTTTGATGTTTTTCTTTGAATTTGCAGGAAGAAATGCGAGGTGCTCTTCTACTTCACCGAGAAGTGTTTAAATAGATTTATGCAGACGAGGAAGCCGAAAGCACTTCGGATCTCGAGGGTGCTATCCTGTGCTCTTTTCTCTCGGATCCCTTCATTTCTTCCGCAAATTGCGAGCGCGTTTTTTTTTTAAAAAGGGAGCATGTCTACACTTTCACTTACTTTTGCCTCCCCTTTTTTCTGATGTTTGTGTTTTTGCTTTTTTAGTTGTTATTTTATTTTATTTTGTTTTTTTTTTCAATTGTTTTCTTCTTGTTTGTCAGGTTTCTCAAGAATTTAGTTGGAAGAAGAGACAAAATTAAAGATGCGTCTTGGACACCTGGTGCAAGAATCCAAACTCTTCTTTTAAATTATTGTTTGAATTGTGTGTTTATTTCAGTTTTTATTTATTTATTTTGTTTTTATTTAATTATGTAGTATAATTTAAAACTCATAGGATATTTTTTGAAGGAGCTAAACTTTTGGTAACTCCAGTGAGCAACCGCAGTCTATACAGTGTCTAGGAGTTCTTTAAGGCGACACCTTCGGTGTCTAAGAAGTTAGGGTTTTAAGCGGGACCATTGTGACCCCTCCAACCTTCCCGGATCCCCTGGCTGTGTTTTCTGAGGCCCTTAACTGGTCATCCTTAAGTTTTTCTCTTAAAAGAAGAAGCAGTTATTTGTGTGTTTACTTAAACTAAAAATAAATAAAAAATTCATGTGTTGGGTCTTCGTGTTTTTGTGTGATCGTCGTTCTTTAAATTTAGGGTCAATCGTGTCTTTGAAATAACATAACGTTTTTATTTCCCAATTTAAAAAAAAAAACATACACTTTAAAATTAAATAAATAAAAAATTGAAATCATTTCTTCTTGGCGCTCGGTGTCTCGACCATAGGAGCTTTTAGTTTGGCCCTCCTGGCTGTCCTCTTCGGGGCTTCACGCACAGCCTCTTGGGGCTCATCACTTGAGCTCCCAAAGATCGCAATCTTAGCTTCAGTGTAACTACTCTCGCGATCTGGTTTCTTGCGTTTACCCGGTCGGTCTAGGTCTTCCAGCTGTTTTCGCATGTCGCGAGAGTACAACTCTACCATCTTTGATAGGTTTTTATTCTCGTCCCGCAATACGTCTAGCTGGTGTCGATTCACCTCCACTATCCTTGACCTCTCCCTTTTCAAGCTTTTTATAGCACTCTGACAGTCTTCAACCAAACTCCGCTCCGCCGCTGAACTGAGCTTTAAGCACCTCTACCTCATGGGACTTCGCAAGTAGGCGATGACCCAACTGGCAACACATGCTGTACTCTGCATGCTCAGTGCCAGGGCATCACTCATGACCCGATTGTCATCCCTTGTCCCGAACACACGTATATCTTTAGGAGTCACCAAATTTCTGCCAACTCCAATGGCAACATCGTTGTCCAGGAGTATTGAGTCATTGATAGTCACAGGCCCCGTGCGGAGGCAAAGTAGGGCATTCATACTGGTGCTCCTGCTTGGCCTCGTGTTTGAGTCGGTGGAGCTAGGTTGAGATCCAAGGAAAAGGGGTAGGAAGAAGCCATAGATTTCTCACTTTTCTTTTTCTTTTTCTTGCTTGTTTTCTCTTTTGTGTGTTTTTGCGTTTGTGTTTTTCCCCTTCTTTTTCTTTCTTATAGATGTAGTCTTTGACAAACCCTAGCTAGTGCAGCGTCGTAGCATTTTTCTAAATCCCCAGCGTTCCTCGAGTCCCACAACCTTCTCACTTTCCAACCGTTTCCAACTCATTTGTCACGACTTGCTTTGTCTGAACGGACGCGTTGAGCAAAGTCGTCGCGCCTTTCCATGGCCCCGTAATTTCTGCTTGTGGAGTCTGCGGCGCCTCTATGCGTCGACACGTGTCTCGCCCCTCTGTTGGTCCCTTACACTGAACCGAGACATCATGAAAAAAATCCCGCTCTTTGTGTTGCTAATCACGGTTCGAGAGTTTGTTTTTACAAAACTAAATAATAATAAAAAAAGCTGGAAATAAAAACAAATTGTGGGTCGGGTTTCACCTTGTTTGGGTTTCAAGGTGGGTTAATTTCATTGTGGGCTTTGGGCTTCAACATTTTTTTTTGGGTTTCAGAATTGTGTGATTAGGGTTTACTGTTTCATTAATTGTTGGTTTGTTTGTCGGTTTTGTAATTATTTTATTTTATTTTGTTTTGTTTTTGTGTTTTTGCGATTTTTTTTTATTTGCTTTAATACCTTTCATTTGTTGTAATGACATTGTTTGTAGCTAATTTTTAAACATTGAGGACAATGTTCATTTCTAGGTTTGGGGGTATTGGAGTTTAGCAAGTAAATTTGGTTTTTCTTTAAAAAAAAAAAATATTAAAAAAAAAATATTAAAAAAAAAATTTGAAAAAGAAAAAAAAATTTGCTTGTTTTTATTTATTTATTTATTTTAAGTCATGTTTTATTTTTATTTATATATATATTTATTTTTTGTTTTGAGTCGCTTTCCGAACACATTTGATGAGATTGTGATAAATGTTTGCATGACTTAAATAAAAATTGGATTTCATTTTATTTTAGTGTTTTTTTTCTTTATTAAAAAAAATAATAAAAAAAAAAAATTTGGCATTGTTCTAGCATGATATGCTCGAAATCTTTGCACTTGCCATTTGTTTCATAATTTTCCAATTAAAAGATTTGCATGATCTAGAGAATTGTATCAAGCATAAATTAGACTTATATAACCATATAAAGTGATCTTTTGAGCCTTGTCCTTCAATTCATGAGTGTTATATACATACTCTTATTTTCTTGTCATCTAAGTTGTTGTTTGATCTCATTATTCATTGATTTGGTTGAACACTTAAAAGTCATTCATTCTTGTGCAATTTGATTTCATGACATTTAAAGAAATGATATTAAGGCCTTCTTTGGATCGTTTGTGCCTTTCAAGCTAACCTTATGCATGCTTAAGCATGATTTTCCATTGTTAACCATTTTGAGCCTACATGTAAATCTTTTCTTTCATTTACCAATTTTTCCTCGCCTTAGCCTGAAAAACAATTATTTACCTTTCTAAGGAACTCATGAGCTTTAATTGGGATGTGTTTTTCATACTAAGTTTGGGAACGGGTGTTACATTTCGAAAAAAAAAAAAGAAAAAAAATACTCAATTGGTGAAAGAAAAGAGAAAAGTTAAGTGGTGGTTGATTGAAATTTCATTTTTGGGTTTCATTGGTGTTTGTTCAATTAAAGGAAAGGAGTGTGAATTCTTGTGAATGAAGGTATAAGGAGTTTTGATCATGTAAAAGAAAAAAATCTAATCGTGATGATTCAAAGTCTTGTATACAATTATTTTTATGCTCTTATATTTTGAGTTCCTTGGACTTTGTATTATCCATACCTTTCATTTCTTACTCACCTTACACCCTTGGCCCCATTACAACCTATACTAAAGACCTAAATTGATCTTAAATGTCATGTGGTTGAATTGCATCCATTTTCTTACTTTTAAGTGTTTGGTATCCTTCTTGAGATCACATTAATGCAAGTTCTTCATCTTTCTATTTCGAGTTAAGTCCTTATGGTTTAACTCTATTCTCATGTTTATAACTGAGTGATGCATTATAGCCCTCTTCTGAGTGATTCATTTGTGAGAGGACAACTTTGGTGAGATTTGAAGTTGAACTTGTGCTTGGTATGATTTTTGAAATTGTGTGAAAACTAAGATTGAGGAATTTGTTGCATTTGGCTATCACACTACTACACTTTGAGCATATTATGTTTTGAACTTTGCCGCCTTGTAAATAATGTTTAAACTGAGCTTTCATTGTTAAAACATTTAAGTCATGTGCATGAGTCATTACTCTTCAGAAAATGTTCGGAAAGATTGTTTTGAGTTCTTTTTATTTTTGTAATTGTTTTTATTTTTGTTTATTTTTGTTTTTGTTAATGTAATTATGTTTGTTTCTGTTTTTGGTTTTGCTTAAGGACTAACAAATCTTTTAAGTTTTCTAATTACTTTGTTTTACAGAGTCAGTAAAACGTTTGTGGGTATCTGATATCTGTTAAACCCTCAGGAGACACAACTCCTCCTACTAGGGATGCCTAGAGGTTTAAAGGCTTGTTGCATACGCTAAATGCAATCGAGTTACCTACGAAAGTGGTTTAATTAACTTCTTGTTTGTTTTTATCTTTGTTTTCCTTTTGTTTTGCTCGAGGACTAGCAAAATCTAGGTTTGGGGGTATTTGATCGGTGCATAAATTACATATCATTTTGTACCCTTTTAGCTTATGATTTGGTTATGTTTTTGAGTTAAACTTGTGCTTTTAATTTGTTTTGTGTTTGTTTCAGTGTTTTAAGCTTGAGACTCAATAAATGCATTTTGGAGACAAGTTAGTTCAAAACAGTGTCTGCAGATCAGTCAACTTCACAGATTGGACTGTACTTACTCAAGAATAACCAGATGATGAGCCATATATCATTGGAAAGATACGGAAGTCTAGTTTCTGTATAATTTTACGGTTCATGATTCCGAGTCTTCTAGAGAAAGTTATACATGTTTTGGCAACTTAAGGTCAAATTCGGCAGCATCTGCGTTACTGGGCCAAAAATCACATTTGATGGCCTTTCCGATTTTTCCTTGAGCTGGGCTGCATATGCTTGGAAATATAAGATACAGAGCTTGAAGATCCATATTTTTGCAGATTTTTCAGATTGGATGAACAAGCCCAAAACGAGCCCACAAGCTGGCTGCAATGCATTGTCATGCATGACATATGCATGATGAAGTGTTGTTGATTGTGGGAAAGTTTGGTGAAGCATATTCAATACCTATATTTGAGTGGAATTCTCAAGTTCTCAAATTCTCAAGTTCTCAAACACATTCTCTTCCGAAATCCTAAAAATTCTCAAACACCACTTTCTTCTCTTCAAATATTCTCCATGTTCTCAAACACCTCACAAACACCTTTCTATTCTCTAAGTTCTCCATGTTCTTGACCACTTCTCTCTTCTCTTCAAAATCCTCCAAGTTTCCAAACACTTTCTTCATCAAATCCTCCAAGTTCTCAAATGCTTTCTTCTCCCTTCTCTAAAAGCTCTCAAACACTTTCTTTTCTTCCTCAAGTTCTCTTAATTTGTTTAATGTTCTTTTAGTTATAATTTATTTTTCTTGTAATATACATTCTTTCTTCTTGTTTTGTTTCTTTTGTTTTCATTTTTGTTTTGTGTAGGAAAATTGAATTGGATCATTCAATCACCAATCCCTGTGGAATCGACCTCGCACTTACATATGCTATACTACCGAACGGCTCGTGCACTTGCGAGTATCACAAGTTGAGGATGCAGTTGAACCCATTTTGGTGCAGCTGAATCTACGCAACAAGGGGCTACCAGGTGTCGGACGTGGAAGATGAGGGAACACCGGGCGAGAGCAGAGCAGCATGATGGGCCTGGTAGTGTTTAAAATGAGTAAGCGGATTGGAGGGCCAACTGGAACGGCGAAGGGGAAGAGGAGCATCGATGGTGATGGTGGTCGGATCGGGTGAAGGGATGGCTACGACAGCTGGTACAGATGTTGGAGGAACCGGTTCTGGGGTTGTGGTGGAATGCAGCTCGTGGGGATCTAGAGGAAGGTCTAAGGTTGGTGAGATTAGGTCTGAAGGCGTAAGAGCTGGAGGGTGGTCAGTGTGTAGGCTAGCTCAAAAAAATGGGCCCAGAGAGGTGTGGATCAGGAATTGGGATAGGTAAAACTAGGAGGACTTGTTGGTCTTCGCGGGGTAAGTGAGCAAAAGGAAACCTGTGTTCGTGAAATAGAACATCACGCGATGTAACAATTTTGTGGCTATCAAGATCATAGACAAGGTAACCCTTTTGACCAAGGGGATACCCTAAAAATAGACAGCGACGCGCACGAGCATGAAATTTGTGAGTAGGATGGAGATTTGTAGCATAGCATAAACACCTAAAAACCCGGAGGTGAGAGTATGTAGGTGGAACCCCGTGCAAAAGTTCATAAAGGGATTTATGGGCAAGTAAGGGTGTAGGAAGTTGATTGATGAGATAAGAAGCAGTTTGAAGACTTTCTCCCCAAAATTTTAAAGGAACATTAGCTTGGAAACGTAAGGCTCGACCAACATTCAAAAGATGGCGATGTTTGCGTTCAACAACCCCGTTTTGTTGAGGTGTGTAGGCACAAGTGTGGTGAAAAATGGTACCATGACTATCCAAAAAAGAACGCATGGAGAGGAATTCGCCACTGTTGTCAGCACAGAGAATTTTAATATCACGATTAAATTGTGTTTTGACCCAAGAAAAAAAAAGATTTTAACAAGGTTTGTGTGTCAGACTTAAAACGCATAAGATGAATCCATGTGAAGCGAGTAAAATCATCCACAATATTTAAAAAATATCGTGCCCAGAATGTGTAGGAATTTTGTGCGGTCCCCATATATCACAATGTATTAAATCAAAAGATGTGGTAGATTTTATTGAACTATGAGTAAAAGGCAAGTGTGTTTGCTTTGCAAGAGGACAAACATCACAAACATGCGTAGAATCAAACATAATATTGGGAATGGCTTTGGATAAAAAATGGAGAGGAGCAGAGGAGGGGTGCCTAAGGCGTTGGTGACAGAGATCCGAGGTATGGTGAATATGATTAGCTTGGTGGGGATTTTTCTCACATCCCGGATCGGCTCCGCCGTAGCACGATATTGTCCGCTTTGGGCCCCCCCTCTCTAGCCCTCACAGTTTTGTTTCTGGGAGCTCACTACCAACTTCCCAGTGGGTCACCCATCATGGGATTGCTCTAGCCCCCAACTCGCTTAACTTCGCAGTTCCTATGACTCCGAAGCCAGTGAGCTCCCAAAAGGCCTCGTGCTAGATGGATGCGGGCATGTACATACAAGGCACATCAACCCCCTCTCCGTTGTTCGATGTGGGATCTTACAATTTTGGTGTGGTAAAAGGTAGTAGAGCCCATCAAAATGCTTGCCCAGACCAATCATCCTCTTCGTTTCCACGTCCTGCACAACACAAAAATCCGGATAAAATGTCACTATACAATTCAATGCTCGAGTTAATTTACTCACAGACAATAAGTTCACACGAAATTTGGGCACATGTAGAACTCCATCAAGAGACAAATCAGGTGTCAGTCTCACAGATCCTATGCTTTCAATGGCAACTTGCCCACCATGAGGCAAACGAAAAAAATTGTGTTGAGTCCCAATATTATTATGTGTGGGTGTGAGACGGGATATGTGATTTGTTGCCCCGCTATCCACAATCCAATGTAAGGTGGAATGCGGATCATGCTGTGCAGTATTGCAAGTGGGGGAAAATATACCTGTCGCATTTGCGAATGGCTGGAAATTACCATGCTTATTGTGGAGCATAGCAAGGAGTTGGTTGTATTGCTCGGTTGTGAAGGTGGGGCCTCCAGGAGCAGAAGTTGTTGGATCCTCGAGAGGAGGTGTTTTGTCCAATTCTACATTGTGAGCAGCGACCCTCTTGTCATTGTGAGCAGGTGGCTTCTTATTCCTGGGTTGCACATTCTTCCCATGCCATTTGTGACCCATTGGAAATCCAATGATGTAATAGCAATGATCAACCGAATGACCCTCTTGGTCACAATGGGAGCACTTGTGGGGTTTGTAGGAGCGAAAAGAACCTGTGGGCGCTGGAGAACATGAAGTCTGCTTCGCGTGAGAGTAAGATGGATTTTCGGGCGACTTGCCACTTCCATCTGTCTCTCGTGTTGGAGAATTAACCCATGGACTCTCCGTGTATCAGGGATAGGATTCATCATCAGAATGGAGCCACGAACAGTGGAGTAAGAGTCATTTAATCCCATTAGAAATTGCATCACCTTCTCCTTTTCCTCACGGTCTGCAAGCTTCTTCAAGCCTTCACAATCACAAATGAGGGGTTCATGATAAGTAGATAATTCATCCCAAAGGGCCTTGAGTTTGGTATAGTATATGGAGACGGATTGTTGTCCTTTGCGACATTCGACAATTTCTTGTCGAATTTGGTAGATCCTGGAGTTGTTGCTCTGGGAAAATCTGTCTTTGAGATCACTCCAAACGGCAGCTGCCCGTGTAGAGAGTAAAGGACGCTATTGGCAATGTCGGATGATGAATCGAGTGCAAGATCCATGACAATACCATGTCGTTACATCCCTGCCACATAGGAAATTTGGCATCAGTTGATGTTGGTGCCTTGATAGACCCATCAATCAGTCCAAGTTTATTCTTGGCATTGAGGCTGAGATGCATCGAGTGACTCCATTGTCCATAGTTATTTCCTTTGAGGGGTGCGTTGACAAGAGTGAGTCCTGGTGTGTCAGAATGGTGCAAAACAAGAGGATCACATATGGTTGTTGAATTGAGAAGGGTTGTTGAATCTGTGGGTTGTATAAGTGGGATGGTTGTTGAATCTGTGGGTGTGATTCACCCATGGTGGTGTGTTTAGTAGTTTTGTGGTTGTCTGTAGCGGAAGGTAGGTGGGTTTTCAGAGTCACCAGACTTGGTGCTCTGATACCATGTGAAATTATATGAAGTATATGGTTTGTAATGAGTGAGTTCAAACGTATCCAGAGACATGTGTTTTATACAAGTAAAGGAAAGCTATTCTAGGTAAACAGAGAAGCTATTCTAGGTAAACTGAACCTAATTATGCTGATTACGATTTGATCCCATAATTGCTCCTAATCAGATCATAACTGGATTGTTGATTATCTTGTTTCCTTTTACAAGAAGGGCATTCTTCATGCGTCACAGGCCTTGTTCAGAACTAAGAGATGAGGGGTTGCCTCCAATCAGAATAGATTTTCTGGTGGACCTCTTGGTTGCTCAATGTGCTTTACGGTCAGTAACAAAATGGTTAGAACGACATGGATCTTTGCCGCGTTTCCCACAGATGACGCCAAATGTTAACGGGCAAATTTGTATCTAACGGATTAAGATATAATCACACACATAACACAAGTGTTTGAGTGGTTCACCCATAATGGGGCTACATCCATTATAGGTTATAACTTTGTATTTGTATTTGAATATGAAGATTACATTGTACATGAGAGAGATATGGGGAGAGAGGCATGAGAACTCTAGTAGAAGAGAAATAGAAAGCTTGGGAGAGCTTTGGACAACTCTTGGAGAAGTGAGGAAGTAGCAGCTGATCCTTTGCTTGGAGGTGGTGAGCTCCCTTTTATAGTCCAAGTTGGAGTAGACAAGGTTGATTGATGGCTGGGTCCTTTGCATGGCCCCTCTTGATTTAGGGTCTTGGGCATTGAGAAGGCATATGAGGGGGCATGGCTAGCTACTCCTTGTTTGGTGGGATGTCACATATGACAAGCAAGTGTTATCCCTTAATTGGTGGGATTTACTTAAGGGGGAAGGTGAGGTCAACATGGTGTCAACAAAGTTCCTATAAATTACACGACTGTCATTGATCGACTTAAAAGAAGCCCTACACAAAAAACTTAAAAAGCACCCAAAACAAGCCTAGCCCAATTTTATAAATAAATAAAAACCCAAACAATTCATTAACGCTGCATGTTGATTAATGACTGTAATGTTCCACACCTTTACTGTCATGTTGATTAATGGTTATAATGTTCCAGTCTAGGGTAATATCACTGCTAGTTTCCTATGACATCCTATTTCTAATGCATGTCTACCCCTGTAATGTTCCAGCCTAAGGTAATAACACTGTTAGTTTCTTATGACATCTTATTTCTAATGGATGTCTACCCCTGTAATGTTCCAGTCTAGGGCAATAACATTGCTAGTTTGCTGTCATGTTGATTAAAGGATGTAGTGTTTCAGTTTAGGGTAACAACACTGCTAGTTTACTGTCATGTTGATTAATGGTTGTAATGTTCCAGTCTAGTTTAATAACACTGCTAGTTTCCTATGACATCATATTTCTAATGCATGTCTACCCCTTGTAATGTTCTAGTCTAGGGTAATAACACTACTAGTTTCCTATGACATCCTATTTCTAATGCATGTCTACCCCTGTAATGTTCCAGTCTAGGGTAATAACACTCCTAGTTTCCTACGACATCCTATTTATAATGCATATCTACCCTTGTAATGTTCCAGTCTAGGGTAATAACACTGCTAATTTCCTATGACATCCTATTTCTAATGCATGTCTACCCCTGTAATGTTCCAGTCCAGGATAATAATCCTGCTAGTTTACTGGTCAGATTGCATAATTTATATATCTTGTGTTGTTTGATGCATGACACTTTGATTAACTGTGATAGTTGACCTTGAGGGACTTGACGATACTCTACTAGGCATTAGAATGCTTATACCCTAATAGATTGTGCAGGATTCAAGACGAAGTTTGAGGAAGCGGGTTTCAACTAAGCTGCTAGGCTTTTGTTGTTGATTTGTGTAATTAATGATTGTAAGTAGTCAACTGCTTGATAAAGATCTTAGTGTGTATTTAATTACGAGCTAATGCGACTCTAATTTTGTGATGTTAAGTAAATTTGTATTATTGGTGGCTCTATTTCTCATCATATCATGGTTGTAGGATTTTATTCTTATGACTATGGTATGACTCACACCATGATTCGAGAATATTCCTTATTTTCAAATCTGTCGTGACACTACTTGTGCTCTTGTGAGTCCAGCTATTCCCATCATAGTTGTTCCTATATGAATTTTTTGATACTGTGAATTTTTAAGATTTTCTATTGCTGTGTTACTAAGTAAATTAAGAGTTACTTCTTTATCTATACAGCTTACTTCATGTTGACTAATGTTACTTACAATACTATGTTTATTTTCAAATCTTCCTAATTGATTTAAATTATATTTATTTTTCTGAGATTTTTCAAAATCTTTTCTAAGAAATTCTTATGCTTCTTGTTCAAAATTTTCTTTTGTTCTAACTATTTCTTTTCCTTTTCTCCTGGGCTCCTTAGAAACAGAAGAACAAGAGGGCTGGACAGAAGAATATGGGGAAGAACAGATGGATTATGATGGAGGACTAGATGAGGAAACTGAGGCTTTTGGCGAAGAGCTGAAGAGCCCGTTGCAGGGTGATCTGGGCATTAACATGGTGTTCATCTTATCAGAAAAATTCAGGAGCGGCAGAAGGACAAGAAAACACTCTGGAAGGAGATGTTATTTCCTAGGAAAGTTTTGAATGTAGATTGGCAGAAGTAGAAGAGACGTCAGAACAGCAAACACCTGTTGCCAAAATAGGTGGAATTGCCATAAAATCGGCTGCAGAATAGCTCTCTTTCTCCAAACCAACAAAGGAAATGACTAATCACCTCAGACCCTTGTTCATAACAGCAAACTTTAGGGGCATTCTAATTTCCAAAGTAATGGTAGATGGGGGTGCAGCCATTAATCTTTTACCACACAGGTTGCTGAGCAAGATGGGCAGAACGGAGAAGGATCTAATCCCAACACGATTAACTTCACCAACTTTGCTTGGGGCATCACTAAAACCCATGGGATCCTGGATGTGGATGTCATAGTTGGAACCAAGGAGTTGAAGATTGCATTCTTTGTGGTGGACACCACTTCTACCACTTACAATGCACTACTTGGAAGGGACTGGATTCACCAAAGCTTATGGGTTCCTTCCACTCTCCATCAGCAACTAGCCCTTTGGAATGAAGAAGGATACATGGAAATAGTAAAGGCCGATCCACGGCCATTTTTGCCCTCTGCCATGTGTTTTGAAGTAAGGTATTATCATGATGACCTTGGTCCTTTCACATTCTTTGGAGTCAAACAGGAACGGCCGCCCTCATGGTGTCACGACCCAAAGGCTCATTGAAGATGGTCTGGCCAATTCTCTAGAAGACTGGAATATGCCTTTTGTTCTGAACCTCCAGAACTCCGATGTTTAGTCTCAATCAACAGGAAAAGGATCGAGCCGCAACAATCCGATCCATTACAAGAAGATTGTTGATATATTGGGAGGAAAGAAAACTCTTCATGCAGAATCCAGTCATCAATATGGTAGAATTCACCCATGAGAGCACTGAAGAACAAGAAGAAAGTTTCCAGGAGGAAATACTAGATTTTGCACCAGCGAGCACTAGATGACTCTTTACCAGAAGTGGAAGATCCTTTGCAGGAGATAAACTTAGGGACATAAGAGGATCCAAGACCCACTTTCATTAGTGCACTTTTGAAGGAACCACTCAAGGGTGAAATCATTGCACTCTTGCATGATTTTAGAGACTGTTTTGCTTTGCATTATCATGAGATGCTTGGATTACACAGAAAGTTGGTAGAACACAAGCTGCCAATCAAAGAAGGCTATCTTCCAGTCGAGCAGGCCAAGAGAAGAATGTCTATAGAAACAGAACTAAAAGTCAAGGAAGAAATAGAGAGATTGCTCAAAGCATGATTCATCAGACCAGCCATTTACGCTGATTGGCTAGCCAATATTGTGCCTGTTCTGAAAGAAAAAAGGGGGCAGTTAGGATCTGTGTTGATTACAGGAATCTGAATGAAACATCCCCTAAGGATGAATATCCTATGTCAATGGCAGATATGCTGGTAGATGGAGCTGCTCATAACCAAATGCTATCTTTCATGGATGGCAACGCAGGGTATAATCAAATCATGGTGGCAGAAGAAGACATACATAAGACAGCTTTCATGTGCCCAGGGCATATAGGTGCCTTTTGAATATAGAGGCTGTACCACCTCGAAACAAGAAAGAACTGCAAAGTCTCCTGGGAAAAATTAATTTTCTAAGGAGATTCATACCCAATTCTGCAGGAAAAATCCAGCCTTTCTCTTCCTTGCTAAGATTGAAGCCAGAACAGACTTTTAAATGGGAGGAACAGGCACCAACAGGCTTTTGAAGAAATCAAGCACTACCTCTCAAACACGCCAGTTCTATCCCCACCAAAGAGAGGCAGACCGCTCAAACTCTATGTGTCTGCATTAGAAGTGTCCATTGGAAGCCTATTAGCTCAAGATAATAAGGAAGGAAAGGAAGAGGCAGTCTACTATCTAAGCAGAACTCTCGCAGAAGTAGAAAGGAAATATTCTGCAATTGAAAGGCTCTGTCTAGCCTTATACTTCACTGTTGTGAAACTCAAACACTACATGCTGCCATTCACCATCTACATCATTGCCAAGACAGACCTAATCAAATACATGCTAACAAGGCCAATGTTGAGAGGCAGAATTGGAAAATGGACTCTGGCTTTAACAGAATTTGATTTCAGATATGTTCCTCAGAAAGCTGTCAAAGGAAAAGCTGTAGCAGATTTCCTAGCCGATTACCCAGGAGAAGAAATTGAAAATATGGATTCTTTGGATATAGCAAATGCAGATCTGTTGACTAGAGCTCATACTTTCCTTAATAATCCCATCTATTTGATTCACCTCACACCTTGGAAGCTGTACTTTGATGGATCAAGAACTGACATAACTTCTGGGGTAGGGATTGTTCTAGAGGAGCCATTAGGGATCAGACACTGTTATTCTTTCCAGTTAGATTTCCAATGCACCAACAACAGGGCTGAATATGAAGCTCTAATCATTGGCCTCGAAATGCTGGTGGAATTAGGCATCCAATCTGTATAAATCTTAGGTGATTCTATGCTTGTGTTAAAACAGATTGCTGGAGAATACAAATGTCTAAATCCTTCTCTAGATGTCTATTTAGTGGCAGCTAGGAATCTTCTAACAGAATTCAGGGAAGCTAATTGGGAACATATCCCAAGAGAGGAAAACTTTGTAGCAAATGAATTGGCTCAGGTAGCAACAGGGATACAAATGCCTGAAGACTGTGTGCAAAGGATTATCAAGGTAAGAAAGAAGAGTCTACCATCTGTTTTGACCAGAGGAATGGAAATAGATGTCAATTCTGCAATAATCGCTGAAGACGACTGAAGAATTCCCATCATAAATTACTTACAGTGCCCAACCTTGCCTTCTGAGAAGAGAGTCAGAATCATGGCTCTAAACTATCTTATGTGGAATGGAGATTTGGTCCGAAAAAGCAAGGATGAGATACTACTAAGGTGCTTGGGAAAGAAAGAGTACATGAAGGTCATGGGAGAAACCCATGAAGGAATATGTGGAGCACATCAAGGTGGAAGAAAAATGTGTTGGTTAATTAGGAGATATGGCTATTTCTGGCCAACCATGATGAAAGACTGCATTGATTATTCCAAGGGATGTGAGGCTTGTCAAAGGCATGATCCAATCTAGCAGGCTCCTCCAGTTCCTATGAATCCAGGTAGTCAAGCCATGGCCATTCAAAGGATGGGCAATGGATCTCATTGGCAAAATCTATCCAGCTAGTACCAAGCAGCATTGTTTTATCATTGTAGCTACGGACTATTTCACCAAATGGGTGGAAGCCAAGCCTGTTAAATCCACTACATCTCAAGAGATCATCACTTTCATAGAAGAACAGATTATACAGAAATTTGGCATTCCAGAGTCAATCACAACAGCAGGGGATCTTCATTCATATCTGGAGAGATGCTGGACATGGCAGAAACATTCAAATTCAAACTAGTTCAATCCACTCCTTATTACGCACAAGCTAATGGACATGCAGAATGAAGTAACAAGGTGATGATCAACATCATCAAGAAAATGCTTGAGAAGAATCCAAAGCAGTGGCATGAGAAGTTATCAGAAACTCTATGGGCATATAGAACTTCAAAAAGAGAGGCAACTGGCATGACCCCATATGCTTTAACCTATGGTCACGATGCAATTCTGCCTATGGAGATAGCAGTCCAATCTCTCATAATGGCCCACCAACACAGTCTAATTGGAGAAGATTACTCTCAAGCCATGCTGCTGGAACTGGAAGGATTAGATGCAAGTAGGATTGATACTCTCAACAAACTCTTAGCAGGAAAACAGGCCGTGTCAAGGGCCTACAATAAAAGGGTTAAAAACAAGAGTTTTGAAGAAAGAGAGATAGTTTGGAAAGCAGTTCTGCCCCTTGGAACACACGTAGCTGGTTATGGAAAATGGTCACCGACATGGGAAGGACCTTTCATAATTAACCAAATCCTTGGATTGGGGGCATACAAATTGCAGGATCGAGATGGAGATGTTCATGCTGCACTAATCAATGGCAAATGGCTAAAGAAGTTCTATCCAACTATGTGGGATTCGCAAGCTGTGAAGCAGATCCTGGAATAGAGAAACGAAAAATTGGAGCGGTCGTTTAAAATTTTGTTCAGAATTCATTTTTGGTGTAGCTTGTTAAGTTCTTTTAGTTTTGTCAAGAGAAATGAAAAGTTCACACAAATAAATAAACTTTCATTTAAATTTGGTCATTATAATGACCAAGCTGTTTATTACAAGACTATATTTTTTGAAATCTAAAGCCCTATTTTCTTAAGGGTTTCCTGCAAACTAGCTTTCTTGATGGAGAGTTCCTTTTGAAGCAGCACTCCTTGATGGATTGAGGCCTCTGCAATTTCCAAAGCTGGCCTAGAAGCTGAAACCATGCTCTGCATGAGGAAGGTAGCCTTGGTCTTGGAACTCAGTCCAGCCCCAAGCCTCTCTCACTTCCCCACTTCTCCAGCATTCTACCAACGCTCTTTGAGCTTCCATTTTTCTCCAGTTTGTCTCCAGCGGTTTTGGCCTCCTTGTATCCCGCAACCATCTGGTCCAATTCCGCCTTCTGATTTGCGTAATCGGCCAAGTTAGCTTCATGAGTAGCCTTGCAGGCTAGAAGTTTTGAATGTGGGCTTGAGATCCTCATAACGATCGTGGAGGTTAAGCACATCTCTGGCCAAACCAAGCCCTATCTGAAGTATAAGCCTAGGAGCCATGTTCTCTCCAGAGGAGGTCCAGATCCTTCATCAGCTGATCAATAGCTTCCCCATCTTCATCCAGTTCTAGCTTAGTGGATTGCTAGATTTTCACCCTCTATATTGCCTCGTCCACCGCCTTGGACCTGACCTTGCCAGAAGAAGAAGAACTGAGTTTCTCCAGGCTTATCCAGCTGGCCATCTAGGTCCATGGCCTCAAATTCTGCCAATTCTGGATGAGCAAAGGAAGCCGTGGTGGATGAACCAGGAAGGGAATGGATGGGCATCTGCAGAAAAAAGGGGATTGTGAATTAGTAAATAGGAGAAGAAAAAGAGAGCCGTGACACAGGAATACTTACAACTGCAATAAGAGGCTTCAAAGGACTGATCATCACTGCTAATGTTCCAGGGTCTAGGCGCCTCCACCTGAAAAGACTGAGAGTTGAAAAGACAAGGACGGGGCAGAATTGCAGAAAATGGATAGAAATTAATTACAAAAGAGGATTACCATAGCAGCAGCCACCTCCATCTCAATACCAAGCTGCAACAGAAAGTTCTGCCCTGCTCCACAGGCTCTGATGAGATTTCTCTCCCAGCGGTGCAGCAGGAAGTTCCTCCTGCTCCAGGCTCTGATGCAGATTGCTCTGCCGGCTCCTCAGAAACTTGAACTGCGGTGGAATGTTCTCCTCCTGCATCCTCAAAAAGGGTCAACTCCGAGCTGGTCAATTCTGCCCTTGAAACGTCTCGTTGCTTCTGCGCCAAGGCAATGCTTTCTGCTATTACCTCAGCAGGAATCTCCTCCTCAATAGACGAACAGGAGTCAGGAGCTTAAAAGAAAAAGCATAGGCAAAATGATCACACAGCCAGAATAAAGTCTCACCTCTTCTTCAAACTCTTTTCCTTTTTCTTTTGAAGGATCTTCTTTTTCTTTTTCTTTTTCTCCCTCTCGCTTTTTCTCCTGCTCAACGCTTCGAAAGCTCTCGCAGCTCATCATTAGTTTCAGAAGTCTCAGCTAGATTAACCGCAGATTCTTCCATCTCGTCAGATTCAACTCCACTCCTCTTTCTAAGTCTTTTTGACCTAGTGAGAGGACTGCCCTGAGCTGGAGCACTTTCTTTTCTTTTTCTTCTAAAAGATGGACTGGCCTCAACAGGCGGTTGTTCTGCTAGGTCTTCATCCTCTTCTCCACCAGAGGGAGGCTCCAAATCTCCAGCAGCAATGACATAAGTGACTGCATAAAAGAATAAACAGAGTCAGAAGTCAATCCCCAGCCTGGAGCTATTGTCCACCTACGTTCTTTTTCACGGAAGGTCCTGTTGCGGGCAGAATAAATTTTAAATGTTCTAAACAGAGACAGAATAGGTAAAATATAGACAGAATCCAGAATGTACCTTCTATGATTTGAGCGTTGATATCTTGGATGGTCTGCACCATAAAGCTCTTGGCCTCTGCCTCTGCATAGACGGTCCCGGAAACCCAGCCATCAAAAAGAACCCTGAGTGCAGGAACCGAGGCAGGCAATCCATGAAACCTGGCCTTCCACCAAGCATCAAAATCGGCAGAACTGCAGGAATTCAGCTCCTAGGATGGATAAAGGACTAACACAATTTTTTAAGTTTTCTAATTACTTTATTTTCCAGAGTCAGTAAAACGTTTGGGGTATTTAATTTGTTAAACCCTCAAGAGACAAAACTCCTCCTACTAGGGATGCCTAGAGGTTTAAAGGCTTGTTGCATATGCTCAATGCAATCGATTTACCTACGAAAGTGGTCTAATTAACTTCTTGTTTTATTTTTATCTCGTTTTCGGTTTGTTTTGCTCGAGGACTAGCAAAATCTAGGTTTAGAGGTATTTGATCGGTGCATAATTACATATCATTTTGTATCCTTCTAACTTATGATTTTGTTATGTTTTTGAGTTAAACTTGTGCTTTTAATAAGTTTTGTGTTTGTTTCAATGTAATAAGTTTGAGACTCATTAAATGCATTTTGGAGACAAGTTAGCTCATCGGTGTTGCAGATCAGTCAACTTCATGAATGGGACTGTACTTGCTCAAGAAGAACCAAATTATGAGCCATATATCATTGGAAATATGCGGAAGTCTAGTTTCTAGAGAATTTTATGGTTCATGATTCCGAGTCTTCTAGAGAAAGTTATGCAAGTTTTGGCAGCTTAAGGTCAAATTCGGTAGCATCTGCGTTCCTGGGCCAAAAATGACATTTGAAGGTCTTTCCGATTTTTTCTTGAGTTGGGCTGCATATGTTTGGAAAGATAATTCAAAAGGTTTGAAGATCCAGATTTTTCCAGATTTTGTAGGTAGGAAGATCAAGCCCAAAACAAGCCCACAAGCTGACTGCAATGAAGTCAATTCCAGTCTATTTTCGGTAGTCAACTTACAAGGACCAAAAGGTACACTTGTACTACTCAGATGGGAATACATTCTTCATAAAAGTTGTTACAATGGGTGTCTATTATGACATATCCAAATTTAAACCCCATTGGATACATATTGAAACCTCAGGCCTTCCTACATCAAGCCTGGTTCAGAAGAAATTTTTTTTTCAGCAACCAAAAGAAAACCCACATGGGGTGGCAGCAAAAGACAGCCACAATTGAACACCTTTGAAAACCTATGTGAAAAAGGCTTGAGGTGCAGCAAAAGAAGTATGGGATGAAATTGATTCCAACCACACTAACATAGACAAGATGAAGTGGGAGTTATGGATTGTATTAAAAGAGGAATGGTGGTGTTGGAATTCATCATGATGTTCCTCCATCTTAGCCCTATAAATAGAAAAGTCTTCAAGCTTCAAAAACACACCCCCAAGGGGGGGAGCTCTCAAACACTTCTCTAGAGCTCCCCTCCCTTCTCTCCCTCAAATTCTCTTAGTTTTTCTTTCTAGTTCTCAATTCTAGCTTTCCTTTTGCTTCTTAGTTGTAATTTATTTTTCTTTGTAATGTAAATTCTTTTCTTAAGTTTTCAAGTTTAATTAGTTTCCAAGTTTCAATTATGGTTTTTGTTCTTATTCATTATGCTTATAAGTTAATATGCTAGTTTGAATGATTGATCACCATTTAGGCTTGCATGTTACCTATCTTGGTTTGAATTAAGAGTAGACACCATGGTTTAATTTGAATTGAACTATGAATAGGAAGAGTATGTATGGACATTCGACAACAGGGATTAGATACATACTTGGTTGTTTAAAATGTTCTTCTATGCTTAATGGATTCCTAATGCTTAGTTTAGGTTAGACAACAGATGATCAAATTAGGGAATTAGGAATACAAGGTTAGGACCAGACACCATGGCTTAATCATACTTTAGCTAGAATCAATCCGTTAATCTAATTGAACTTGGGAACTTATCTGCTTGAGTTATTTTGTTTTCTTTCTTTCTTTCTTTCTTGTTTTATTTATTTTCTTTGTTGTTTTTCTGTTTTGTGTTGGAAAACTGAATTGGATTATTCAATCACCAATCCCTGTGAAATCGACCTCGCACTTACATATGCTATACTACCGAACGGCTCGTGCACTTGCGAGTATCACAAGTTGAGGATGCAGCTGAATCCATTTTGGTGCAGCTGAATTTTGCAGGAAGAAATGCAGGGTATCATCCGCTTTCAGAGGCGTGGTTTAAATAAACATATGCTAATGAGGGAGCCAATGCCATTTTGGATTTCCCCGGGCATGCTCGACCTAATCGCTTCAAGGGGGAGCATTTCTACGTTCACTTTACTTTTCTTTTTTTCCTCCGTGTTTTTCTGGTGTTTTATGTTTTATGTTTTATGTAAAAAAAAAAAAAAATCTAATCATGATAATTCGAAGTCTTGTAAACAATTATTTTATACTCTTACATTGCGAGTTCCTTGGACTTTGTATTATCCTTACCTTTCATTTCTTACAAACCTTATACCCTTGGCCCCATTACAACCTATCTTAAAGACCTAAATTGATCTTAAATGTCATGTGGTTGAATTGCATGCATTTTCTTACTTTTAAGTGTTTGGCATCCTTCTTGAGATCATATTAATGCAAGTTCTTCATCTTCCTATTTTGAGTTAAGTCCTTTATGGTTTAACTCTAATCTCATGTTTATAACTGAGTGATGCATTGTAGCCCTCTTCTGAGTGATTCATTTGTGAGAGGACAACTTTGGTGAGATTTGAAGTTGAACTTGTGCTTGTATGATTTTTGAAATTGTGTGAAAACTAAGATTGGGGAATTTGTTGCATTTGGCTATCACACTACTACACTTTGAGCATGTTGTGTTTTGAACTTTGCCACCCTGTAAATATTGACCAAAACTGAGCTTTTATTATTAAAACTTTTGAGTCATGTGCCTTAGTCATTTCTCGTAGAAAATGTTCGGGAAGATTGTTTTGAGTCTTATTTTTGTTTTGTTTTTATTTCTTTTTTTTTGTTTTTTGTTTTGTTTTTGTTTTTGTTGTTTTGCTTAAAGGACTAACACAATTTTTTTAAGTTTTCTAATTACTTTGTTTTACAAAGTCAGTAAAACGTTTGAGGGTATCCATATCTGTTAAACCCTCAGGAGACACAACTCCTCCTACTAGGGATGCCTAGAGGTTTAAAGGCTTGTTGCATACGCTCAATGCAATCGAGTTACCTACGAAAGTGGTCTAATTAACTTCTTGTTTTATTTTTATTTTTGTTTTCCGTTTGTTTTGCTTGAGGACTAGCAAAATCTAGGTTTGGGGGTATTTGATCGGTGCATAATTACATATCATTTTGTATCCCTCTAACTTATGATTTGGTTATGTTTTTGAGTTAAACTTGTGCTTTTAATAAGTTTTGTATTTGTTTCAGTGTAATAAGCTTGAGACTTATTAAATGTATTTTGGAGACAAGTTAGCTCATTTGTTTGGCAGATCAGTCAACTTCACGAATTGGATTGTACTTTCTCAAGAAGAATCAGACAATGAGCCATACATTATTGGAAATATGCGGGAGTCTAGTTTCTGGGGAATTTTGCGGTTCATGATTCCGAGTCTTCTAGAGAAAGTTATACAACTTTTGGAAACTTAAGGTCAAATTCGGCAGCATCTGCGTTATTGGGCCAAAAATGACATTTGAAGGTCTTTCCAAATTGTTTTTTAGTTGGGCTGCATATGCTTGGAAAGATAATTCAAAGGGTTTGAAGATCCAGATTTTTCCAGATTTTTTAAGTGGGCAAATCAAGCCCAAAACAAGCCCACAAGCTGACTGCAATGCATTGTCAATTCCAGTCAATTTTCGGCAGCCAACTTTTAAGGCCCAAAACGTACACTTGTACTGCTCAAATGGGAATGCATTCTTCATAAAATTTGTTCCAATGGGTGTCTATTATGACATATCCACATTTGAGCCCCATTAGATACATATTGCAACCTCGGGCCTTCCTACACCAAGCCTGGTTCAGAAGAATCTTTTTTTTCCAACAACCAAAGGAAAACCCACATGGGTTGGCAGCAAAAGGCAACCACAATTGAACACCTTTGATAACCCATGTGAAGAAAGCTTGAGGTGCAGCAAAAGAAGTATGGGATGAAATTGATTCCAACCACACTAACATAGACAAGATGAAGTGGGAGTTATGGATTGTATTAAAAGAGGAATGGTGGTGTTGGAATTCATCATGATGTTCCTCCCTCTTAGCCCTATAAATAGAGAAGTCTTCAAGCTTCAAAAACACACCCCCATGGGGGGGAGCTCTCAAACACTTCTCCAGAGCTCCCCTCCCATCTCTCCCTCAAATTCTCTTAGTTTCTCTTTCTAGTTTTCAATTGTTGTAATAAAATCGTTGTGCTGAAATTCTCCTTAAATTTTTCTTAGTTCCACTTTACTTTTCATTGTTATGTAAATTCTTTTCTTTAGTTTCAAGTTTGATTAGTTTCCAAGTTTCAATTATGGTTTTTGTTCTTATTCATCATGCTTATAAGTTAATATGCTAGTTTGAATGATTGATCACCATTTAGGCTTGCATGTTAGCTATCTTGGTTTGAATTAAGAGTAGACATCATGCTTTAATTCGAATTGAACTATGAATAGAAAGAGTATGTATGGACATTCGACAACAGGGATTAGATACATACTTGGTTGTTTAAAATGTTCTTCTATGCTTAATGGATTCCTAATGCTTAGTTTAGGTTAGACAACAAATGATCAAATTAGGGAATTAGGAATACAAGGTTAGGACCATACACCATGGCTTAATCATACTTTAGCTAGAATCAATCCGTTAATCTAATTGAACTTGGGAACTTATCTGCTTGAGTTATTTTCTTTTCTTTCTTTCTTGTTTTATTTATTTTCTTTGTTGTTTTTCTGTTTTGTGTAGGAAAACTGAATTGGATTATTCAATCACCAATGCCTGTGGAAATGGACCTCGTACTTACATATGCTATACTACCAAACGGCTCGTGCACTTACGAGTATCACAAGTTGAGGATGCAGCTGAATCTATTTTGGTGCAGCTGAAATCGACGCAACAATACGCAAACTTTGATTTATGAAAAGAAGATAAGCGGGAAACAGGGAGTTGCTCAAAACTGAAAACTTACCATCACAGGTTGAGACTTTTACAGAAGCGTTAAACTGGAAGAAGGGTATGGTGCCCCATCAAAATACAGGGAAATGATCACTTCAAAAACTGACTACTAAGTGCCTATTTGCCAGGATTGATAAAATCCCCTTTTCTTTGCATTTAAAATTGAAAGATCTTTTGAGAAATTTTGCCGTCCATTATTAAAAGAATTAAAACCCCATTCAAAAAACATCTCTTATAAATATAAGAGAGGGTGACAAGAGCAGAGGATGATCAATCAAACAACCGAAAAATCATCCAGAGACAAAAACTCAAAATGATCATCTGATTCCAAAAGCCTCCAAACAGCTATGAGTCAAAACACCCAACTTCAGTCCAGACTTAGAGAAATAAATCATTCAAAACGAGATTTCTCTCGTTACAAATTGGTTCAGCATAAGTCAGAGCAAGCAGCAGAGCTGAGTTTTCTACAAATATGAAAACCTCAACAAATTTATGAAGAGCCCTGATTAAGTGGGCAGATACCGCAGGTCCAGCTCTAGCTCAAGGAGTCATTTCAAGCCACTTCTGCCTCTTCCAGGCTGAAGAAATCCCAATTCTACCCAATCAAAAGCTTTCCAGGGTTTGAAATAAATTAAGGCTCTGCCAAACTTGAACGTTGGCATCGAATTTGCAGCTGAAACATACCAGTTGAAGTTGTTGATAGTCCAGTCCAGGCACTGACATATCCAATCCAACGGAATCAGAAGCATTTGCCCAGGCAGAAATGGGAGTCCAGTCTTCTTTTTCTCTTTTTGGAGTCAGTTTTTCTCTTTTGAGTCTTGTAAAAGAGAATTCTGTCTAAAAAAATAGTCCATTTTCTCATTATCTATTCTGGCCAGAACTATCTGGTTTTATCCTGTGAAAAATTGTGAAGTCCTCGCCAGTCTGAGGCAAGAAAAGAACTTACTTGGGAGATATTCCTCACCCAAAATCACAGTCACTTGTTTAGAAGTCAGTAACTTGGGGCGCAAGTTACCTATTTCTTAGGAAATCTGCTAGGATTTTTACTGCTAGTAGTGGCACGCTCGCACATTAAAAAAAGTTGACTTGTTGACCAATTAATGGTTCTCAAGCCAATGGGGAACTTTACCCCTATCTATCAGGAACAAAAGTAAAACGGGTGTACAGGTGTACATGGGGGTAGCGCTGGGCTAGTTCCGCCTCGCCTCCCGAAAGGTAATCCTTCCGAGGAAGGAACGGAGGTACTGACGTGGTCCCCATGTAGTAGGGATAAAGGGTCGATGTTTATCATTTCCTACGGACAGTGCCAAATTGTTGATGTAAAAAAGTGGTTCGGCACTTTTGGGCTCAACTTAATGATGTTGGGCCTTCGGAATGCTTTGGGCCTCGGTGGAAGCGTGTGATTTGCAAGATGAGAAACGCTTGGCCTTGGGCACCGGTGTGGTACCGATCGAAGGCTCTTCGATGCTTAAGTAAGTTCGGATTTAGTAAATTAAACTAACAGATCAATAGGTTTGTATGCCGGTAGTTCTAATTACCTTCATTTTGGGACTGTTGCCCTCCTTTATAGGCCTTGGGAGGTGTGCATATTGTTTAGAATTTTGATGTGGGACTGTAGACGTCGGTTGTGAGCATGTCACGTGTCCGGAAGAAGGGAGTTGCTCTAATCGAGGATCGGAGGCCAGGTGCCAAAGGTTATCACGATCAAGCCCTACCTTGTCCACGTGTCTTGTTCCTATAGGCTGTTCATTTTGGTATAAACAAATACCAATAAGATATGAAACTTCAATTCATTTCTCCGAAAGAACCGAACCCAAATACCGAAAACAATTTCAAATCCAAATAACACAACAATAAAAAATTCGATTAAACGCAGAAAATAAAACCCTAACCGAATCCAACCAAGGCCCCTAAACATGAAATACCATTACACAAACAAAATCAAAACCAAAATCCCAATTAATCCCTAGCAACCCATAACAGCATAAACACAAAAACCCATAACGCCAATGTTCAACTTGAAATTACAATGGGAATACTTGCTGAAAGTGAAAGACCTAAGTGGTTTAATTTGATTTCTAAACTTGCATATCGATTTTCGAGCAAATAACCTCATAATTTATTCCGGTAATTCTACTCTCTTTCAACCTCTCGTTGATAAGAATGGTGGATTGGGTTTGTCGGAATTCAAATCGAAGAGAGAGAGGGGGAAGAGACAGAAAGAGAAGAGAGAGAGGGGGAAGAGACAGAAAGGGAAGAGGTAGAGAGAGAGGAGAGACAGAGAGTGGTATTTCTTTAGGGGGTTTTTTTTTTTTTGGAAACTGAATATTTCATTAGGCAGAAGCCAAGGCAAACAGCCAAAGAAAGTAACAGAGCAGAGCAAAACGTAAGCCAAGACACACCAGCCTACACTAAAACAAGAACCAATTGCAACCAAAAAACTACATGCCGACACAGCAAAACAGAAACAAAAGAGTTAGGGTAGAAACCAGACACATTGCAGATGGCAACAGGTGTCAGCGGTCCAGAAACTCATCACCAAAACAAAGCCTACGGAGGGCAAGGAAGCCCATCTCGGGACAGAACATGGACAAGGGAGGATGGGGGTCGATCGACCCAAACTTCCGTACCCATCCCTCCAAATGCAATCGCCGCTGCAGCATCCGTAACCTCATTGGCTTCTCTTGGGATCCAAGCCCAACGAACAGCAGAAAATTTGGACTTCAAATCCTGAATTCGACATAATGAGGGGTATATACCCCAGTCCCCTTTGGCAATGTTTCCAGCACAATTATCCATAACCTTCTTTGAATCAGACTCCACATACACATGAGTGATGCCATTTTCCAGTGCAAAGGACAGTCCCTCAATAATCGCCTGAGCTTCAGCAATCTCGACAGACCCGGTTGTGGTCTTCAGAACCTTTCCATACTTAAAATCCCTCATATGATTCCTGATGATTATACCAAGACCAGCTAAACCTGAATCTTTTTGCCAAGAAGCATCCACGTTCAGCTTAAGAAAGGGGTTAGGAGGAGCACACCTTGTCAGACCAGGGTTCACCACACTATCATCTCCACCAACTCTATTGATACTCCCTGGGCAAAACTCCCGCGTTGCTGATGTAAAAGAGGATGCTTTGGAAGCTTTGTATGAAAAGCGCTTAAAAAGGAAATCCTTGCAAAAAGAAAAAGAGGATCCTGGGATTCAAGTTGATCGTGTAGATGCTCTTCCTGTTAAAACCTTAGATGGACAACTCTACTATCGAACAGGTTCCTCATTTTTATTTTATTTTTTCTAGTTTGGATAATGGTAATTGGGGGAGTTAACTTTCGAAGGTTTTTGGATGTACACAGAGTGTGCATATTTTAAATTCATGTGATGACACAGCAACGAAGGCATCAAAAGCATCTGAAAACGATCCCACTGAAGAGGAAGCCAGTGGTGCTGCAGATAAAAGCATAGTTAAGCTGACAAAGGCTGAAAGGAGGGCAAAGCTTAAGAAAAGTAAGAAAGAGGCTAAGAAACAAGGAAAGGAGGCCAAACCCGAAGTCGAACAAACTCCACAAGAAGCAGTGCTGGTATCATCTGATTGGACTAGTTATTCTTATGTTTTGCTTCTGAGTTTTAGTATACGGTATTGTCTGTGTATCATATAAAATACTTATTTATTTATTTTTGGTTAGGCTGAGGTTAAAGAAGATCTTACAGCTGAAGAAGCCTTTGAAAGTAAGAAGAACAAACTTGCAGAGCTGGGAATCGCTCTGCTTGCTGATCCAACTTCCAATACAAAATCTCTGAAGGAGATATTACAGATCTGTAAAGATAACAATCATGCCATTGTCAAACTTGGACTCCTATCTCTTTTGGCTATTTTTAAAGACCTTATTCCTGGGTATGACCACTGTTCTGTTCCATGATGTCTACTGTTTTTTTATTAATTCGCACTGGAAGAATACATTGAGAACATATAAATATGTGCTAAATATTTCAAATTAAGAATAAACATTGGTATTATATAATTTAGGCTGTTGAGGTGTTGGAGGCCCTGTGTCTGTGTTGACACATTAAATTTGTGCCCTTGCCCACAAACCATTGTGCATGTTTACTCGTGATCAACATTGTTTTTTTGTCTGCATTCCAATATTGGAATATGACTCTTATATGAATGATTTGCAGATATCGGATTAGGCTTCCTACTGAGAAGGAGCTAGAAATGAAGGTCTCAAAGGATGTTAAGAAAATGCGGCTCTATGAATCAACACTGCTATCTGTATACAAGGTAGGCAATATTTTCTATGCCTGGTTACTTGTGATGGTTTTTGTTTCTTACTTCTAATTTCTGATGGATCTGCTACACCTTGAACAAAATTAATTATTAGTTAGTTTTATTAGCCTAGTGCAACTTGATTTTGAATCATGCCAATTGCCATTTGTAAATTTGTTTCTTTTTCGTAGTGGTCATTTTGATGGATGATATTGTATTGTTTAGATTTTGGGGATGTGAAGTTTGTTTTGTTTGGGTCATGGGACCAATCATTGAAAGTACACTGGGTTTATTCATTGTTTAAAAAGGATCTAAAGACGTGTAAAACATTGTTGATTTATGTAAATTTGAAGAACAATTATGTTTTGAAGAGTGGTAAACAAAATTTTGAATTGGTAGCAACGATCTAGGAACTGATGGAATTGATGATTTGAACAGGGTGTGGTAGAAGAAAGATGTATGGAATTAATGATTGGAACATATGCATGACCAGTTCTTGTAACAGTTGTTGTAGCAGGTTTAGGGATCTTACCCACCTATTCATGGTATATTAATATTTCAGTTAACTTGTGTGGTTGTCCTTATAAGTCATGTTATATTTTTCTTTGATGCACATTCTCAGGCATACCTGCAGAAGTTGGCAGCATTAGAAAAGCAGTCCTCATTTCAGCATGTGGCATTTCGCTGTATCTGTACATTGCTTGATGCAGCTCCCCACTTCAACTACCGGGAGAGCTTGTTAGGTGTTGTCATCAGAAACATAGGCTCCCCAGATGATGTTATAAGGTTTTGCTCTATCTTTAGTTTTTGTTCCCTAATGTATCATTTTGGTAAGTAGTCTTACAAGGTGTCTTTGAAGGTCAGGATGACGCAAGAATTTGTAAAATGATTGTATCTTCAAGTTGGAGTACACAGTTTAACTCTAAATATGAGCATTAGCCAGCATTTATTATACTTTATGATTGAGCAAAACATTCAGCTGGAAATATTGTTCTTTGTTTAGATTCTCAATTTAAACTTTTATTTGACGAAGGAAAAATATTCTAAACTTGGTTAAGGACTGACGATGTTTCTGGCTGCAGACTGCATGGGTGTTAAAACACCTTCTTTTGCTTAGGAACAGTTCAACATTGCCACAAGGTGTTGACCTTTTTTGTCAAAAAAATTACACATGGTTGTTATTTTCATAATTATTTTTAAGAATATTGTTCTCACATAAAGATATGTTTGAATGTGAACAGATATCTATATAAATATAAAAAATTGCAGATGTATTGATGTGTCATCATTTTTGGGATGAAGTTGACGTAACACGTTGTTCATGTCCATGTCCCATGTGTAACACGTCTCTCATATCTGTGTCAATACATGTCACTTTCTCGGTTTATTGACATGATAATTGTGTCCATGATCATAGCCAATGTTTTCTTTTACTATTTCATCCAACTATGAACTACTTAACAGGAAACTATGCTGTTCTACCATCAAGTCACTGTTTACAAACGAGGGAAAACACGGTGGTGAAGCAACTGTGGAGGCTGTTCAATTAATTGCAGATCATGTGAAAGCTCATAATTGCCAATTACACCCTGACTCTGTGTAGGCATGTGATTACTTATCTGTTTGTTATTTATGTTGTTTTAACCAATTTTTGTGCCGATCAACTCAATACTGAACCATTTTGCCTAACCATATATACTAGGAGAAAATAAGACCAGTTCTCTATATCTCTCTGTCAAAAGAAAATTATTGATCAAATGCTGTAGTTTTATAGGGATACAATCAAGGTTATATTGAGTTAAGATAAAGGTTTTATTTCCTTATGTCCGTCATCTACCGTTGGACTCCATGCTCAGCCAACTAGATGGCAGATTTCTTGAGTTTTGTTTAAAAGGAGCTTTACTGTTTTATGGTACAGAAATGTATATGGATTAGCTTTTCTCTTGTAATTTTGCTGCAATGCATAATGCATATTGTCAGTTGAAAGTACATATGTTACCGTAACTTGTGTCATACACAGGTTCACATAAACAAATGATTGTTGATAGGAAATTGTTGCTTTTCTGCCTAGTAATCTACAAATAGTGGGAAGATGAATTTTGTGTTGGAATCATATCATGTGGATTTTGTTTTTCCTCCATGCTTATTATTGTTAGTACTCTGCAGGTTTTCTTGTCTCTGTCATTCGATGAGGATCTTGGGAGGGCTGCAAGAAATGATGAGAAACATAAACCCCAAAGCAAGAAGAGTAAGAAGAAAAAGCATTATGAGGAGGCACGCCAATTGAAGGAAAATGACAAAAAAATGAGTAGGCAAGAGTTATTGACTAAGACAAGAGAGGAGGTGTTTTATCTGTTTTGCAAAATCCATTGACTTCTTGACCTTGCTTGTTTCAGTGGTTTTTCCTCTCAACCTATTGAATTTTGTAATACTATACACAGGTTGCTGCTGATTACAAGGCGGTTGCTTTTACCCCAGATGTTATGGAGCGGAGAGGAATGCAGACAGAGGCACTTTCTGCTGTATTTGAAACATATTTTCGCATATTGAAACATACAATGCAGTCATCAGCTTCCAGGTTTTTTTGCGCATCATGTTAATGATAACTTTAGATCTGTGATATCCTATGAATTTGCTTTAGCTTAAAAGACAAACTAGAGCAAGAAAGAGCAGATTGCTCACTGTGTAGTCTGTACAAATAATTTTAATTTTGTTAAAGATAAGATTTCAAGTTTTTAAACTAAGCATATACATTAGCATACATGAGTTTTCTGCATCCAAAGGCGAGCATGCATGAGATGACTATTGCATGGTATCAGAAAAAACTGGCTTCTCTGTCTATGGGCACTATGGAGCACTCATGTTTATATTTTCTGTAAATACAGTGTGTGATACTGGTAAATGGATGCATTGTGTAAGAAACTCCTTGTAGAAGTGAATTTTCACATTTTGAATCATTGAAGACCAAAAGGATTTGTAAATTTTTCCTGATTGGAAACTAGCTTTTATTAAGTACAAGAAAAAAGATGGAGAATATGTCCATCTTGGCATAAAAAAACTACCAAGTGCTTAGCAAGAAATAATTTACATTTAGCTCAAAACTCCTTCCCAATCAGATCACCCTAAAGAGAATGTACCTTAAGTGCTCAAATAAACCCATAAAGAACGTAGGTATCTGATTCTGTCCTTCATAAAATTCACGTAAGCTATGTTTTCATTAAATGTTGCTGTATTGTGAAACAGTTCATTTTTCGTGTAATTTTCTTATTGTTCAACCATATTTCTATAATTTGCTATCTTTTACCTTTTGATATTTTGACAGTTCATTCATAATGTTGATAAATGCATAAACGTGAATGATCTTCTGAGTGATATTGTAAATGGCATAAGCTTGGATAAGCTTGTTTATGAATACCCTGGATGCATGCGCTTTGCTTCGAGGAACTAGGTATCCAAAAGCAGTAAATGGCTACTTTGAGAGTGGTGATTGAAATGGGAGATATATTCAGTTTTGAAGTCTGTCATAGATATGCTTGATGGAAAGTGGAAAGCATTTATAATTTGTTCTTTGGGTAGTTTATGGATTTGCAATTCCTCTTTATTTCAGATTTCAAATGTATTCAATAATTTCCTGTGATTCTCCATTCAGATCTGAAGCAAATGCTAGTTTATCTACTGGTGCATCTGAGCCCCACCCTTTACTTGCTCCGTGTCTGAAAGGATTAGGAAAATTCTCGCATCTAATTGACATGGATTTCATGGGGGATCTTATAAACTATCTGAGAAAGCTTGCTTCTGGTGGTAGCGATTCTGAGAATACTTCAAAATGTTTGACTGTATCTGAGCGCTTCCATTGCTGCATTGTTGCATTTAAAGTGATGAAGAGCAATCTTGATGCCTTAAACGTTGATCTACAGGACTTCTTCGTCCAGCTTTACAATATTATACTTGAATATAGGCCTGGAAGGTTTGCACTAAACTTTTTAATGCCAAAATTTGATGTTAAAACAATTATCTTCCTTCTGTGGCATCTAGTTGGTATCTTCGTGCATTTTAGATGAAAGTAAATAACATCCTCAAATTCCTATACCCATATGTACTGGAACTTAATTTGCATCTTTCTATTAAGAATATTCGTTGTGATAAGCTTATTTCCCGCAATGGTGTATTGATTTTTCCTGTCACCTTAGACACTAGTATAAGTGCATGCTTTCTAGGTGGGTTCAACTAATTACTTACCTAAAAACATTTACCTACTGGTTGTGTTCGTGGAACAGAGATCAGGGCGAAGTATTAGCTGAAGCTCTGAAGATAATGCTGTGTGAAGATAGACAACATGACATGCAGAAGGCTGCTGCATTTGTAAAGCGTTTGGCCACATTCTCATTATGTTCCAGATCTGCAGAGTCCATGGCTGGTATGTTATTACAAAGCTATCAATATCTTGTTATGGATTTCTTATTCCTGTTCCCCATATGAATCGTTTGCAGCTTTGGTTACTTTAAAGCATCTTCTTCTGAAGAATGTCAAGTGCCGGAATCTGTTAGAAAATGATGCTGGAGGTGGCTCAGTGTCAGGTTCTGTCGCTGTAAGTTCTCATGCCAACATCTGCTTCATGATATTTAATGAATTGGAGCCTGCAACCAGCAGTATTTCTGAAAATAAATTTCCAAAAACATAAGTTCTTTTCATTTTGATTATCATGTGAAGGAATTAGATTTATCTAAATTCTAATCTACAGCTCTGGAGTTAGCCAAACTGTAGAATTATCTTTTATCTAAATTCTAATCCATGGTAGAGGCCAAAACTATCATTTTGGAGTTCATTAATTTCCCTCAAGGATGCCTCAATAATTCCCCATGAACCCGTGATACCACTGATAAAGTTTTACTCAATTTGTCTGTGGGCCATTTAGTCTCCCATATGGAAGTTAGACAATGGTCCTCTCTTCAGAATCTGAAGTCCATCTATTAATGTAGTATAAAAGACTCATCCAGTTGAATGCACTAGTTAATTTGTCAAGCAGGAGGGGAAAAGAAAAAACAAAGAGTAAAAGGAAGAAATACCTTACACCTAAACTTGCACAAACGCATGCAATAGTTCAAATGATGCCAGTGCATTATTCACTTTGTGCAGAATGCAATGTAATATAAAAATGAGAAATGTCTATCATGTGTGTTCATTTAGTAAGTAATAAGTGATTTTATATAATTATTTTTTTTAGTTTATATGTAATTTGGGTTTAGTACATTTGGCATCATTACGTGCTTATGCTCATTATAATGGTGAATCTAACACCCGCTCCCCTCTCTCTCGTTTCTCTCCCTCCTGATGCACAGAAATATCACCCATATGCTTCAGACCCCAATTTAAGTGGTGCTCTTGCTTCAGTCCTTTGGGAACTCAATCTTCTAACCCAGCATTATCATCCAGCTGTCTCAAGTATGGCTTCAAGTATATCTAGCATGAACACTGCCCATAACCAGGTTTATCTCTCAACCATCTCTCCTCAACAAGCTTTCACGGACTTTTCCTTGGAGAGGCCAGAGTATTTCAAGCCACCGAGTGACATTAAAAAATCAAATAACAAAAGGAAAAGAGGAACTGACCCTTCTGTATCAGCTGTGATAGAACCTTCTGCGGATACAACTTCAATTGATGAAGATGATGTGAGAAACTTTCTGCACATTTCATTATTCTTCGTGACATTAAGAAGAATCAGAGATTAAGGGCTGAGCTAGATGACACTACATCATCCATACAACTATATGAAGAGTATAACTAGCAAAAGAAAAAGGCTAAAAAGCCGAAAACAAAGAAAAGTAAAAGTTTGTTGACTGTCAAGTAACATTCTTGGTCTTGCAAGTTCTGTAGAAAATTTAGTGAATTTGTTTAGTTGAACCCTGACTCCTCTTATATGTTGGATAGATTTTACTCTTATCTATTTCTCGCAAGTGCACGAACCAATTATAGTATAGGAATGCAAGCACGAGGTCGTTCCACAGAGACTTGGATGAAAGACACTTATTACTACTACTTAGACTCACAAGTAATCCTAAGACTAAACAAAATTTAAATGAGGTTGTGTTGAGTTTGTTTTGAGTAACAACTACAAAAAGGAAAAGCATATAGCAAGTGATTGAAAACTTCTAAAGGGAATGCAAAATAGCAAGTAACCAGCAAGTAGATGTTTAGAAAATGTAGAGACAAAGGAGACAAGCACTAGGGTTTCAACTTCACCATGACAATCCAATTTCAAGCAACAAGTTAACAATCACTTAAGTTGATTACAATTTCTGGAGTTCGTTCTTTCTTATGTATGATTATCCATATGGTGTTTGGTTTTAATCAAGTACTCAGAAACACAACTTAGCTATGGTGTTTAGTCTAAGCTATGAATCTGAATCCATTAAGCTTAAGAAGAACACAAAAGAACCAAGTAAACATTTAAACATGGTGTTTGTCCTAAATGCATTACCCACTCATTCACTAATCGGTTCAAGAGTCATATGGTGTTTATGTAAACTTGAACTAGATAACCAACATGCATGTGTTCATAGTGGCCAGTTATTTAAACATGCATAAAGATTCAACTAAGAACAAGTGAATGAGACCAGAAAATTAGAAGTAATCAACAAGAGTAACATTAACTTGAAAACATGAAATTGTCTTGTCAGGTTACATTGAAACCCTAGCTATGGAAATTAGTTACACTCCATTAATGGAAAATGCATTTGAATCATAATAAACATGGAGAGAGTAAGAAAAACCCGTGAAGAACGAATTATGTTGTTGTAGAGCTCCTCAGGCTTGTATGCAGCAGCAAGAGATGAAGAGTGGTGTAGATGGTGTGGATTGTATGGATTGTGTTTAGGAAATGTGTATGAGGCTGTGGTTGATGAATGTTTGAGAGGGGATTGAGCTGGGATGAGTAGTCTGCTAGGAATTGGAAGAGAGGGGTTGTGAATCCCAGGATTTGATTGATGAAAATGTTTGGAATGGAAGTGGTATTTATAGGGAGAGGGAAGTGAGAAATCTGAATTGAATATAGCAATTACCTAACACACTTGCATTAGATAATCAGAAATGGATGTTGCACTTCACCAACAAATCCCACCAGCAGCCATAGCTCATCATCATGTCATCATGACCAAGCTTCTATTCAGAAACTAATAGCTAATCCTCATGTCAGCATGACCAAGCAAGCAATGAGCTCATCTTCCTGTCAGCATGATGAACAACTTCTTGGGCTTACGGATTGGGCTTGGATCACTCAAATGTCGACTTTAAGATGTCCATTTTGAAGTTCAGAATGTCATTGATCCAACCACACAAGTATTGGCCCAATCCAAGTTCGGATGAAGAAGATAAGTCCGAAATGAATTTCTAACTCAGGCTCCAGTTTTTGCACGTTTTTGCACCATTTTGCTTCAAATGCCTCAAGTGGTACCTAGAGCTCAATGAACTGAATAACAAACACAAAATGGATTAAAAGCACAAGTTTTATTTAAAAACATAACCAAACAATAGGGTAGAGTGTTACAAAATTATACATAAATATGCATTGATCAATACCCCAAACCTATATTTTACTAGTCCTCAAGCAAAACTAAAACTTAAACACCACAAAACAATACACAAAACGAAACTTATTACACCATTTTCGTAGATGACACGATTGCATTGAGCATATGCAATAAGCCTTTAAACCTCTAGGTGTCCCTAGTAGGAGGAGTTGTGTCTCCTGAGGGTTTACAGTGATGACTCCCACAAACATCAACAAATTCTGCAAGACAACTAATAGTTAAAGAATCACTTTTAAACAAACTAAGGAAAACCAATGAATGCACAATCACACTTTCAAAACTAATGGTATGCCACTTCAGATCTTCACACCAGGGTGTATAGTGTATTGCCACTACAAAAAGAATTCTAGCATTAAAGTCACCATACTCAAATACAAAGATAGAAATCGCCTCAACTCTAGGTCCTACGGGTATCGCTCAAATCTTCACAAAGAACCTAGGGTTTAGTTTCTCAACAAGCATATGTGAATGACGTTATGTAAAGGGAAACAAGATTTCACATATGAAATAATCATAAAACAAAAGCACGATTTCTGGAAATAAGATCTCATAAAAGGAAATCAAATGCTAAGAACATAGAAAGAGTACATTGCATACCAGCACCCATGAACCGGACTTCCCCAAAGATCAGTTAGGTCTTAATCAAGCTTGTAATGTCAGGCTTAGGGTAGGGGTTATGAAAAGAATGGAAATGAAAACTAAGAACTCAAGAACATGCCAAGAGTGCTTCTTCTTGCTGCAAGGTAAATGGCTACACTTTGTGAATCTTCAAGGCAATGACTTGTGCTCCATTGAACTAAATTTGAACTTTGATCAAGAACATGTTTTGTTTTGAACGAATTTGGCCCCCTTTTGCTTTTCTCCTTGAATTGCACTAGCACATTGATTCTCTCCATTTGTTTGGTATAACGCCCATCCTTGCTTCTTCATTTTGTTGAGATCTTGACATGTTCTCCAGTTATAGGGTATGGCTAAACAAGGGATGGTATCTTAGATTAAGATACAAGGGTAGGAGTAATGTGGGTGATGAAAGAAAGGCTTAAGTGTTTGGATGCAAAATTGGGTAAAGGAAGCACACAACAGGGAGGGATATTAAAGCCTTTTAGTGACTTAAACACACATAGCCTACATCATATCAATGGGTACATCCTTTCCACAAATGTCAGCAAGCAACATAGCATCTGCAAAAGATCAAATAGTTCTTAGTATTCGATGAATATAATGAGATCAACATAAAAGAAATCTGGGAAGTTGTAAGAGTAGAAACAAATAAAACCCTCTCAAGGAATGGAATAGGCTCAAATTAGCTCACTAGGGTAGTCTCCACAATTCTTCTAAAGATATATCTGAGTATGGCACCTTCTACAGGAAATTCCAATTGCATGACAGTGTGTATGGTAGAAATTCTGATGCAAACACTTCCATGGCAACACACTAGCAAAGAATTAGTGACAATGACATTGCATATACATCTTCATTAGTAAGCAAAAAGAAATCTTTCACTAAGACTTAGAAATTCAACAACAGACTCAAAAATTCAACAAGTTTCATCCCACACCCCAAACCTGAATGAAACATTGTCCTCAATGTTTAAAAGAAAGTAAACAAAATGCAAAAACCAAACTAAACATAAAACGCAGGAAAGGAATCAACTCTAAATTAAAACAAAAACAAAAACAACAAAACCTGGTTGGGTTGCCAATAGTTAGGGTGTGGTGAACTCAAGAGAGTCCACAGCTCGTGTTTCCATTTCATCATCCAAGTATTGTTTCAATCCCTGCCCATTCACCTTGAAAGTTGTCATGTCCCTTAGGTTCTCAATCTCAATAGCTCCATGAGGAAAAACTTGAAGCACTTTGAATGGCCCCAACCATCTAGATTTCAATTTACCTGGAAAGAGACGCAAACGTGAGTCATACAACAAAACTTTCATACCTGGCTTGAATTCTTTCCTGAGGATGGCCTTGTCATGATAGCGTTTGGTCCTCTCTTTGTAAATTTTTGCATTCTCATAAGCTTCGTTCCTTAGCTCCTCCAATTCATTGAGCTGCAATTTTCTGACATTCCAGCTTCTTTGAGATCAAAATTGAACTTTTTAATTGCCCAATATGCTCGGTGCTCAAGCTCCATTGGTAGGTGACAGGCCTTCCCAAACACAAGTCTATAAGGGCTCATCCCAATGGGGGTTTTATAAGCTGTCCTATATGCCCAAAGTGCATCATTGAGTCGCAATGCCCAATCTTTTCGAGTCGGATTGACAGTTTTCTCCAAAATATTCTTGATCTCTCTATTGCTGATCTCGACTTGTCCGGAAGTTTGAGGATGATATGGAGTTGAAACTCGATGTGTGATATTGTACTTTTTCATTAAGGCCTCAAATGGTTTGTTACAAAAGTGGCTGCCACCATCACTAATGACAGCCCTAGGAGTTCCAAACCTAGTGAAAATCACATCTCTCAGGAATTTCAGAACAACTCTATGATCATTAGTCCTTGTAGCCAACGCCTCCACAAATTTGGATACATAATCTACAGCAACAAGAATGTAAGTATAACCCAAAGAGGAAGGAAAAGGTCCCATGAAATCTATACCCCATATGTCAAACAGCTCCACCACCAAAATGTTGTTCAGTGGCATCATATTCCTCCGGCTTATGTTTCCCATTCTTTGACACCTATCACATTTAGAACAGAAATAAAATGCATCTTTAAAAAGAGAGGGCCAAAAGAAACCAGATTGAAGAACCTTAGCTGCTGTTTTCTTGGCACCAAAATGACCTCCACATGCAAATTCATGACTAAACTTGAGTATGCTTTGCTGCTCATTCTCTGGGATACACCTCCTTATGATTTGGTCCGGGCCATGTTTGAACAGCTATGGATCATCCCAGAAGTAATGTTTGGCTGTGGCAAGGAACTTCTTTCTTTCCTGAAAAGTTAGATCATCTCTCAAAACACCACTAGCAAGATAATTGACAAGATCAGCATACCATGGTTCTTGGTCATCAATGGCAAAGAGTTGTTCATCTGGAAAAGATTCATTGAGGGGCATGACATCCTCAAACTTGTGGTTACCATTGATGAGACGAGAGAGATGATCAGCAACAACATTCTCACACCCTTTCTTATCTCGGATTTCTAAATCAAATTCTTGCAACAACAATACCCATCGAAGCAAGCGTGGCTTAGCATCCTTCTTGGTTAACAAGTACCTAAGTGCTGCATGGTCAGAATATACAATCACTTTAGAACCAACAAGATATGAACGAAACTTCTCTAAAGCAAAAATTACAGCAAGTAACTCCTTCTCATTGTTGAGTAATTGAGCTGAGCATCATTTAATGTCCGGCTCGCATAATAGATTACATGAGGGAGCTTATTCACTCTTTGACCTAGAACTGCACCAAGAGCATAATCAGAAGCATCACACATTAATTCAAAAGGTAATGACCAATCTGGTGCCTTGATAATTGGTGTCGATGTTAGTTCAAGTTTTAGAGTGTTAAATGCATTCAAACAATCTTTATCAAAGTTGAAAACAGAATCTTTAGCCAAAAGATTCAAACAATCTTTAATGAAACGACGATAAAAACCTGCATGTCCTAGAAAACTCCTCACACCTTTCACTGAAGTAGGGGATGGCAAATTAGAAATCAAATCAATCTTTGCTTTGTCTACCTCAATACCTTTGCTGGAAATAGCATGTCCTAACACAATACCTTGCTTCACCATGAAGTGACACTTCTCCCAATTCAGAATTAGATTAGTTTCCTGGCATCTTTTAAGCACTAATGACAAATGGTTAAGACAATCATCAAAAGAGGATCCAAAAACTGAAAAGTCATCCATAAATACCTCAATGAACCTCTCTATCATGTCTGAAAAGATAGCCATCATGCATCGTTGGAAGGTAGCTGGGGCATTGCATAAACCAAATGGCATTCGTCTATATGCAAAGGTTCCAAAGGGGCAGGTGAATGTTGTCTTCTCTTGATCTTCCGGGGCTATTGCAATTTGATTGTAACCTGAAAAACCATCAAGGAAACAATAATGTGAGTGACCAGCTAGCCTTTTAAGCATTTGATCAATAAAAGGCAAAGGAAAGTGATCCTTTCTAGTGGCTGTGTTTAGCTTCCGATAATCAATGCAAACTCTCCATCCCGTGATGGGTCTTGTTGGCACCAGCTCATTGTCCTCATTCTTGACCACTGTGATGCCCGACTTCTTTGGCACAACTTGGATAGGACTCACCCATTTGCTATCTGAAATAGGATAAATGATTCCTACATCAAGTAATTTGAGTATTTCATTTCTAACAACATCCTTCATATGTGGGTTGAGTCTCCTTTGGGGCTCACGAGTTGGCTTGGCATCCTCCATCAAAATTCGATGCATGCACATTGTAGGGCTTATTCCCTTGATATCTGCAATGGTCCATCCGATGGCATTCTTGTGCTCTCTCAAAACTGTAATCAACTTGTCCTCCTCTAGTGGTGAAAGGTCAGAAGCTATAATGATGGGAAGGGTTTCTGTCTCACCAAGATAAACATATTTAAGGTGTTGTGGAAGAGGTTTTAACTCAAGTTTAGGTGGCTTGACAATGGAGGGAACTAGTTTAGTGGTGGCAGGTATAAGAGGTTCAACAATGGGTGAAATGGAAGAATCAAATGGTTTCGAAACCTCAAGGGCAGCTGCCACTTCAATGAACTCAGATTCATCATCAAGGTCACCTAAAGGTTGTGTCAAAACAATTTCTAAAGCATCATCAGATTGTGCCTGCACAAACTTAGACAAAACCAGGGAATCCAAACAATCAATTGAAAAACAATCAAGTGAATTAGAAGGATGAGTTAAAGATTCAAACACTTTGAATTCTATGGTTTGGCCAAGGACTGTCATTTTCAGAATGCCATTTTTCACATCAATAAGAGTGTTTGCTGTGGCCATGAATGGTCTTCCAAGCAAGATAGGCAGCTCACGATCATGAATGGGTGCATCTTCCATGTCTAACACTACAAAATCAGCAGGCAATATTAGCTTATCAACTTGAACCAAAATATCTTCAACTATACCTCTAGGATATTTCACTAGCGATCAGCAAGTTGTAAGCTGAGTGTGGTGGATTTTAACTTCCCCAAACCTAGTTGCAAGTACACTGAATAAGGCATTAGATTGATACTTGCACCTAAATCCAACATGGCTTTCTCAGCTCGTTTATCTCCAATGGTTATGCCGATGGTAAAACTGCCTGGATCCTTGAGCTTAGGAGGAAGTTTTCTTTGAAGGACAGCACTCACATTTTCAGACACCAATACCTTCTCATGAGGACTATACCTTCTCTTGTGTGAGTTCAACTCCTTAAAAAATTTAGCATAAGTTGGCATGTTCCTGATCACATCAAGCAAAGGCAAGTTAACATTGACTTTACTAAGTATATCATAGATTTCATTAAAAGACTTATCCTTTTTGCTTTTAGCAAGACGTCCAGGAAAAGGAATTGGTGGCACATAAGGGGTCTCGGCCTTGTGCAATGTAGGTGAAATTGTTGACTTGCCAATGGGAATTGCTTCTTTTGGTGTCGTCTCTTCCTTGTGTTCATCACCTGCATTCACAACATCATGATTAGTAACTTCTTTGCCAACTTTATTATCAATAACCTTACCACTTATGAGAATTGAGATTGCTTTGGCTTGCTCATGATGCTTGGGATTCACATTTGGTTGACTAGGGAATTTTCCAGGTTCTCTTTGGTTCAAAGAATCAGCAATTTTTCCCAATTGAATCTCCATCTTAGTAAGGGCAGCAGAATGTTGTTGAAGAGCACCATTAGTAGTTTGCTGGAATTGCAAAGTATTTTGGGCCAACATCTTGACTGTGTCCTCCAATGAACTTGGTTTAGGCTGGAATGATGAACTTGCTTGATTTTGATTTTGATTTTGATTGTTGCTCCAAGAGAAGTTTGGGTGATTCCTCCAACCAGGATTATAAGTGTTTGAGAATGGATCATTTCTTGGCCTTTGGTTGTAAGAATTCATCATGTGGGCTTGTTCTTGAACAAACTGTTGCGATAGATTCAGCTGCACCAAAATGGATTAAGCTGCATCCTCAACTTGTGATACTCGCAAGTGCACGAGCCGTTGGTAGTTTAGCATATGTAAGTGCGAGGTCGATTCCACAGGGATTGGTGATTGAATGATCCAATTTAATTTTCCTACACAAAACAAAAATGAAAACAAAAGAAACAAAACAAGAAGAAAGAATGTACATTACAAGAAAAATAAATTACAACTAAGAAAACATTAAAGAGAGAATTTGAGGAAGAAGGGAAAGTGTTTGAGAGCTTTAGAGAGGAGAGAATTGTTTGAGAGATTTGGAGAATTTGGAAGAGTAAGGAAAGTGGTGTTTGGGAACTTTGTGGATGGAGAAGAAAGTGTTTGAGAACTTTAGAGAAGAGAGAATTGTTTGAGAGATTGGGAGAATTTGGAAGAGTAAGGACATGTGTTTGAGGAATTGGAGAATGTTTGGAAGAGAATGTGTTTAAGAACTTTGAGAATTTGGAAGAGAGTGGTTGAGAACTTGGAGGATGTTTGTGAACTTGGAGAATTTGAGAACTTAGGGAAGGGAGAGAAGGGTGTTTGTGAAGTGTTTGAGACATGGAGACTTTAGAGAATTTGAAAGAGAATAGAGAAGTGTTTGGAGAATTTAGAACAAAGAAAATTTAGTAGAATGATCTTATTACAACAATTGAGAACTACAAAGGGAAACTAAGAGAATTTGAGGGAGAGAAGGGAAGGGAGCTCTAGAGAAGTGCTTGAGAGCTCCCGCCCTTGTGGTGTGATTACAAGCTTAGAGAACTTCCCTATTTATAGGCCTAAGGGAAGTGAAAATCTGAATTCAAAATGGCTAATGCATACAACACTTTTATTATAAAATCTGAATTGGTTGATGCACTTGAATTAGAAAATATGAATTGGTTGATGCACTTGTATTAGAAAATTGTTGATGCACTTCACCAATAAATCCCACTAGCAGCCCTAGCTCATCTTCATGTCAGCATGACCAAGCTTCCATCCAGAAACAATAGCTCATGCCTAGGTCACCATGACCAAGCATCCAACCAGCACATGCTGAGGTCAGCATGACCAGCAACTTCAAGGGCTTACAACTTGGGCTTCTCTTAATCAAATTAGGACTTTAAGCACTCGAAATTGAAGTTCAGAATGTCTTCTTTCCAGCCATATGTTATTTGGGCCAATCCAAGGTCGGAGGAAAAAGTTAAGGCCGAAACAAATTGCTAACTCATTTTCCGCGCTGATAAGATCCATCCTGAGCATGGTTCTGTGTTTGCTAGGTAACGGACTCCAGCTTTATCCAATGGGGCTGAATTTTGGATATGTTATAGTACACACCCATTGGAACAACTTTCATGAAGAATGTGGCCTCATTCGAGCTATGTAGGTTGCTGAAACAAAGCTTGGAATATGACCTACGAAACTGGACTGGCAGGGGGCTGTAGCAAAAAAAATGAGTTTGTCTTTAAGCTCTTCTTCCCTTCATCCAAATCAGGCCTTGACATGCTTGGATTGCATCATTTCCTATCCAAAGCCATCATTATTACCTAAATCTCAATTAACTGAAAGATAAACACAAAAAGGATTAAAAGCACAAGTTTAACTCAAAAACATAACCAAATCATAAGCTAGAAGGGTACAAAATGATATACAATTATGAACCGATCAAATACCCCCAAACCTAGATTTTGCTAGTCCTCGAGCAAAACAACACAAAACAAAGTTAAAAACAAAATAAGAAGTTAACTAAACCACTTCCGCAGGTAACTCGATTGCATTTAGCGTATGCAACAAGCCTTTAAACCTCTAGGCATCCCTAGGAGGAGGAGTTGTGTCTCCTGAGGGTTTAACAAATTAAAATACCCACAAACGTTTTTCTAACTCTACAAAACAAAGTGGTTAGAAAACTTTACTAATTTTGTTAGTCCTTAAGCAAAATAAAACAAAAATAATTACAAAAATAAAAATAAAAATAAAAATAAAACTCAAAACAATTTTTCCGAACATTTTCTGAAGAGAAATGACTTATGCACATGACTCAAAAGTTTTAACAATAAAAACTCAATTTAGACATTATTTTTAAGGCGGCAAAGTTCAAAACATAATATGCTCAAAGTGTAGTAGTGTGATTGCCAAATGCAACAAATTCTCCAATCTTAGTTTTCACACAATTTCAAAAATCATACCAAGCACAAATGCAACTTCAAATCTCACCAAAGTTGTCCTCTCACAAATGAATGACTCAGAAGAGGGCTACAATGCATCACTCAGTTATAAACATGAGATTAGAGTTAAACCATAAGGGACTTAACTCAAAATAGGAAGATGAAAAACTTGCATTAATATGATCTCAAGAAGGATGTCAAACACTTAAAAGTAGAAAAATGAATGCAATTCAACCATATGACATTTAAGATCAATTTAGGTCTTTAGTAAAGGTTGTAATTGGGCCAAGGGTGTAAGGTGAGTAAGAAATGAAAGGTATGGATAATACAAAGTCCAAGGAACTCGCAATGTAAGAGCATAAAATAATTGTTTACAAGACTTCGAATCATCACGATTAGATTTTTTCTTTTACATGATCAAAACTCCTTATACCTTCATTTACATTGATTCATACTCCTTTCCTTTAATTGAACAAACACCAATTATTTTGAAGGCCCAAAAATGAAATTTCATTCAACCACCACTTAATCACAACTTTTCTCTTTTCTTTCACCAATTGTGCGATTTTTTTTTTTTTTTTTAAATGTAACACCTCTTCCCAAACATAGCATGAAAAACACATCCAAATTAAAGCTCATGAGTTCCTTAGAAAGGTAAATATTTGTTTTTCGGACTAAGGCGAGGAAATAAAATTGGTAAATGAAAGAAAAGGTTTACATGTAGGCTCAAAATGGTTAACAATGGAAAATCATGCTTAAGCATGCATAAGGTTAGCTTGAAAGGCACAAACGATCCAAAGAAGGCCTTAATATCATTTCTTTAAATGTCATGAAGTCAAATTGCACAAGAATGAATGACTTTTAAGTGTTCAACCAAATCAATGAATAATGAGATCAAACAACAACTTAGATGACAAGAAAATAAGAGTATGTATAACACTCATGAATTGAAGTACAAGGCTCAAAAGCTCACTTTATATGGTTGGTTATATAAGTCTAATTTATGCTTCATACAATTCTTTAGATCATGCAAATCCTTTAATTGGAAAATTATGAAACAAATGGCAAGTGTAAAGAAGGTTTCAAACATATCATGCTAGAACAATGCCAAATTAAATTTTTTTTTTAATAAAGAAAAAAAAACACTAAAATAAAATGAAATCCAATTTTCACTTAAGTCATGCAAACATTTATCACAATCTCATCAAATGTGTTCGGAAAGTGACTCAAAAACAAAACAAGATTCAAATAGAAGAAAAACAAGGAAATTTTTTTTTTGTTATATTTAATTTTTTTAAGAAAAACCAAATTTACTTGCTAAATTCTAATACCCCCAAACCTAGAAATGAACATTGCCCTCAATGTTTAAAAATTAGCCACAAATAATGTCATAACAACAAATGAAGGGTATTAAAGCAAATAAAAATCACAAAATATACAAAAATAAAATAAAACAATTACAAAATAAATTACAAAACAAACAATCAAATAATAAATATAAAAAAATGAAACAGGTAAAACACTCAAAACAGTAAACCCTAACAGATAGTCTTACACAAACTAAAACCCAAACAATTGAAAGCCCAAGCCAAAATGAAATTAACCCAACAACGGTAAAACCCGACCCAACATGAAATCTGAAGCTCACACGTTTAAATTTAATTTTTTCTTAAAAAGATAAAACGTGAATTATGAGCGCAAAACGGGATTTCTAAAAAGAGGGAATGTGGTCCCTGATGTCGTCTCATGGATAGTCACGGGCAGAAGCGGGAGCCACGTGTCGACGCATAGAGGCGCGCGCACATCCACAAGCGAAAATTACGGGCCATGGAAAGTCGTGACGACTTTCCTGAACGCGTCCGTTTAGAAAGGTCACGTCGTGACAAATGAGTTGGAAACGGTTGGGTTGTGGGACTCGAGGAACGCTGGGGATTCAGAAAATGCTGGGGCACGCTGCACTGGCTAGGGTTTGTCAAAGACTATGTCTATAAGAAGGAAAAAGAAGGGGAAAAAACAAAAAACACAAACTCAAAAGAACAAAAGAGAAAAGAAGCAAGAAAAGAAAAAAAGTGAGAAATCAAATGGCTTCTTCCTACCCCTTTTCGTTGGATCTCAACCTAGCTCCACCGACTCAAACACGAGGCCAAGCAGTAGCACCAGGTATGGATGCCCTACTTTGCCTCCTCAAGGGGGAATGTGACTGTCAATGACTCAATACTCCTGGACAACGATGTTGCCATTGGAGTTGGTAGAAATTTAGCGACTCCCAAAGATATACATGTGTTCAGGACAAGGGATGACAACCAGGTCACGAGTGATGCCCTGGCACTGAGCGTGCAGAGTCCAGCATGTGTCGCAAGTTTGGGTCATCGCCTACTTGCGAAGTCCCATGAGGTAGAGGTGCTGAAAGGTCAGTGAGCGGCGGAGCGAAGTATGGTTGAAGAGTGTCAGAGTGCTATAAAAAGCTTGAAAAGGGAGAGGTCAAGGATAGTGGAGGTGAATCGACACCAGCTAGAAGTATTGCGAGACGAGAATAAAAATCTATCAAAGATGGTAGAGTTGTACTCTCGCGACATGAGAAAGCAAGCTGGAGGACCTAGACCGACCGGGTAAACGCAAGAAACCAGATCGCGAGAAAAGTTATCCTGAAGCTAAGATTGCGATCTTTGGGAGCTCAAGTGATGAGCCCCAAGAGGTTGTGCGTGAAGCCCCGGAAGAGGACAGGTCAGAGGGCCAAACTCAAAGCTCCTATGGTCGAGACACCTAGCGCTGAAAAAATGATTTCTACTGTTTCTATTTATTATTTAATTTTTGAGTGTATGTTTTTTTTTTTTTAATTTGGGAAATAAAAAAATTACGTTATCTCAAAGACACGAATAACCCTAAATTTAAAGAACGACGATCAAACAAAAACATGAAAACCCAAATATGCATTTTTATTTTTAGTTAAGTAAACACACAAGTAACTGCTTTTTCTTTTAAGAGAAAAACTTAAGGATGACCAGTTAAGGGCCTAGAAAATACAGCCAGGGGATCCGGGAAGGTTGGAGGGGTCACAATGGTCCCGCTTAAAACCCAAACTTCTTAGACACCGAAGGTGCCGCATAAAGAACTCCTAGACACTGTATAGACTGCGGTTGCTCACTGGAGTTACCAAAAGTTTAGCTCCTTCAAAGAATATCCTGAGTTTTAAATTATACTACCTAATTAAATAAAAACAAAATAAAAATAAACACACAATTCAAACAAGAATTTAAAAGAAGAGTTGAGATTCTTGCACCAGGTGTCCAAGACGCATCTTTAATTTTGTCTCTTCTTCCAATTAAATTCTTGAGAAACCTGACAAACAAGAAGAAAACAAGTTATTTTTAAATTTAAAAAGGAAAACACACTTCTCGAAACTTAAACAAAAGAAAAGAAAAACAAAATGACTGCAAATAACAGACAAAAATACAAAGCAATCAAAAAAAAGGGAGGCAAAAGTGAGTGAAAGTGTAGACATGCTCCCTTTTAAAAAAACGCGCTCGCAATTTGCGCCAGAAATGAAGGGATCCGAAGAAAAGAGCACAGGATAGCACCCTCGAGATCCGAAGTGCTTTCGTCTCCCTCGTCTGCATAAGTCTATTTAAACACATCTCGGTGAAGTAGAAGAGCACCCCACATTTCTTCCTCCGAATTAAGAGAAAACGTCAAAAAATCCAAAAACAAAACAATGGCATCTTCATGCACTCACCTTGATGATCTAAACCTTGAATTGTCCCTTGCGCCACCGAATGCGCAGATAAGGGCTCGTCCAAACCCTGTCTTCCCAAACTCCACATATCATCACGGTACGGGCTCAAACTTTGCTGAGGTGATTCCGAACTTTCTGAGGTAGTGCCGAAGAGGGCAGTGCTCCTGGAAGGCATGATTGGCAGCAAGCTCACATCGACAGATCATCTGCATGTGGCAAAGAGGTCTGATAAGGCAGCAGTGGAGGAGTCCCACAATTTAACGGTGCTCCACGCGGTCTCGGCTACCAACTTGGGCATGCGATTATTGGCGAGGACACGGGAGTGTGCCGCGCTAAGCGAGGAAGTAGCTTCCTTGAAGGCTATGGTGGCGGACTCCAGAAGCGGCTTCCTGTGCCAATCAGCACGTGGAAGCACTGAGAGAAAAAATGAGGACCATGTGGAGCTGCTGCAGATTCTGCAAGTAAGAGATAACAGAGGCATGCCATGAAGATGCAGATGAAAATGAAGAAGAAGAAGAAGAAGAAGTTGTTGTTGTTTTTTTTTTCTGTTTTTTTTTTTAAATTTACTTTTTGTACTTTTTTTTCTTTGTTTGTAACGTTTGAAATAAAATAAAAATGTGTTTTTAACACTCAGAAATAAACTAACTAACCACACCACGTAAATAAATACATAAACTAACTTAACAAAACAAAAAAGAAAGAAAACAAAGAAGTTCCAAATTGATTTTTTTTAAAAATTTATTATTATTTACAACTAACTAACCACACAAAGAAAAAAAAAACAATGAAGTTTCAAATTACAATTTACAAGGAAAAATAATTTTTTTTTTTTTTTTTTTTTTTTTTTTTTAAACACACAAATATACAAGTAACTCATGGATGACCAGTTAAGGGCCTCAGAAAACACAGCCAGGGGATCGGGAAGGTTGGAGGGGTCACAAAGGTCCCACTTAAAACCCAAACTTCTTAGACACCGAAGGTGTCGCCTAAAGAACTCCTAGACATCTATTGACGGAGACGCTCACTGGAGTTACCACAAGTCAGCTCATATAAAAAATCTTTTTAATTTTTTTTTTTATAAAAAAAACAGAAATTTAAAATAATAACAAGTAAAGAGAAAGGATTGAAATGCTCCCCCTTGAAGCGATTAGGTCGAGCATGATGCATTTGGAGGTCGCGACTTCTACCACTACTCCACACTCCCCATTCTTATGATTGAGGTTACCATCTCTCTCCATTTTTATTAAGCTGTCATAAATTGCTAAAACAAACACAGAAAACTTGAAACAGAATTAAAGGATTAGGAAATAAAAACTAAAATGGAAAGGAAAATCAACACACGTCCAATTTCATGCTTCAAAGTAATAAGCAACAAAGTAAATCAAACTAGCTTATGGAGTTCGTTCTTTCTCAAATATGATTATCCATATGGTGTGTGGTTTTAATCAAGTATTCAGAAAATATATTTAGCTATGGTGTTTAGTCTAAACACAAATTCCGAACCCATTAAGAACAAGAAGAACAATAAAGAACCAAGTAGAATTTAAACATGGTGTTTGTCTTCAATATCTACCCATTCATTCACTAATCAGTCCAAGAGTCATATGGTGTTTATGTAAACTTGAACAAGATAATTAATTAAGAGCAAGTGAATGAAACCATAAACTAGAAATAATCAACATGCTACTTGAACCTTTTTGTTTTTGGGTGTTGTGTAAGCTGGGACTCAAACCCAGTTCTCTTGCTTGTCAGGCAATTGTCCTTGTCCGTTGGACTACAAACACAACTTGTCAATTAACCTCATTAACTTTAAAACATGAAACTGTCCAGTTATATACGAAAAATAAAAATAAAAAGTAGGAAAACCAAATAGAATCAAACAATGTTACCGATCCCCGGCAACGGCGCCAAAAACTTGTTGCGTAGATTCAGCTGCACCAAAATGGATTAAGCTGCATCCTCAACTTGTGATACTCGCAAGTGCACGAGCCGTTGGTAGTTTAGCATATGTAAGTGCGAGGTCGATTCCACAGGGATTGGTGATTGAATGATCCAATTTAATTTTCCTATACAAAACAAAAATGAAAACAAAAGAAACAAAACAAGAAGAAAGAATGTACATTACAAGAAAAATAAATTACAACTAAGAAAACATTAAAGAGAGAATTTGAGGAAGAAGGGAAAGTGTTTGAGAGCTTTAGAGAGGAGAGAATTGTTTGAGAGATTTGGAGAATTTGGAAGAGTAAGGAAAGTGGTGTTTGGGAACTTTGTGGATGGAGAAGAAAGTGTTTGAGAACTTTAGAGAAGAGAGAATTGTTTGAGAGATTGGGAGAATTTGGAAGAGTAAGGACATGTGTTGGAGGAATTGGAGAATGTTTGGAAGAGAATGTGTTTAAGAACTTTGAGAATTTGGAAGAGAGTGGTTGAGAACTTGGAGGATGTTTGTGAACTTGGAGAATTTGAGAACTTAGGGAAGGGAGAGAAGGGTGTTTGTGAAGTGTTTGAGACATGGAGACTTTAGAGAATTTGAAAGAGAATAGAGAAGTGTTTGGAGAATTTAGAACAAAGAAAATTTAGTAGAATGATCTTATTACAACAATTGAGAACTACAAAGGGAAACTAAGAGAATTTGAGGGAGAGAAGGGAAGGGAGCTCTAGAGAAGTGCTTGAGAGCTCCCCCCCTTGGGGTGTGATTACAAGCTTAGAGAACTTCCCTATTTATAGGCCTAAGGGAAGTGAAAATCTGAATTCAAAATGGCTAATGCATACAACACTTTTATTATAAAATCTGAATTGGTTGATGCACTTGAATTAGAAAATATGAATTGGTTGATGCACTTGTATTAGAAAATTGTTGATGCACTTCACCAATAAATCCCACTAGCAGCCCTAGCTCATCTTCATGTCAGCATGACCAAGCTTCCATCCAGAAACAATAGCTCATGCCTAGGTCACCATGACCAAGCATCCAACCAGCACATGCTGAGGTCAGCATGACCAGCAACTTCAAGGGCTTACAACTTGGGCTTATCTTAATCAAATTAGGACTTTAAGCACTTGAAATTGAAGTTCAGAATGTCTTCTTTCCAGCCATATGTTATTTGGGCCAATCCAAGGTCGGAGGAAAAAGTTAAGGCCGAAACAAATTGCTAACTCATTTTCCGCGCTGATAAGATCCATCCTGAGCATGGTTCTGTGTTTGCTAGGTAACGGACTCCAGATTTATCCAATGGGGCTGAATGTTGGATATGTTATAGTACACACCCATTGGAACAACTTTCATGAAGAATGTGGCCTCATTCGAGCTATGTAGGTTGCTGAAACAAAGCTTGGAATATGACCTACGAAACTGGACTGGCAGGGGGCTGTAGCAAAAAAAATGAGTTTGTCTTTAAGCTCTTCTTCCCTTCATCCAAATCAGGCCTTGACATGCTTGGATTGCATCATTTCCTATCCAAAGCCATCATTATTACCTAAATCTCAATTAACTGAAAGATAAACACAAAAAGGATTAAAAGCACAAGTTTAACTCAAAAACATAACCAAATCATAAGCTAGAAGGGTACAAAATGATATACAATTATGAACCGATCACAAACTTAGGATAAGCATTACTAGCTGAACATATGTGAGTTGGGTGTCCTTGAGCATTGCAAATAGCACAAACTTCAACTTGAGGAGCTTTAGGTCCCATATTGAGCACAGCATCAAGCTTCCTTTGTAAACTAGCCACCTGCGAAGCAAGCTCATTGTTAGGACTAATCTCATAGATACCAGCCTTACCTCTTGTATCTTTGTGTTGAGCATTGGATCCCAACATCTCAAATATGTCATATGACTCTTGAGCATTCTTTTTCTTTAAAGCTCCACCTGCAGCATTATTGACAGTAGATTGACAAGTTTCGGTTAGTCCATCATAAAAAATTTGCATTTGTAAGTATAGAGGTAACCCATGATGTGGACATTGCATTAGAGTTCCTTTGAAACGCTCCCAGCATTCATTGAATGGTTCGCCATCATGTTGTGAGAAGTTGAAAATCTTGGACCTCAAGGTGGCTGTCTTTTGGGCAGAGAAAAACTTCTCCAAGAACTTCTTAGCAACAGCATCCCAAGTGGTTAGTGATCCAGGGGCTAACGACATCAACCAAGTCTTTGCTCTATCTTTCAAAGTGTAAGGGAAAACCCTCATCCTCAGATTTGCTTCAGACACATCCTTCAAAGGCAAAGTACAAACAACAGTATAAAATTCTTTAATGTGAGCCAAAGGATCTTCGTTAGGTAAACCATAAAAAGAAGGAAGCATTTGAAAGTGAGAAGATTTAAGCTCATAGTTTCTAGCTTCTGGAGACAGCAAGATGCATGAAGGTGAATTTGGTATGATTGGTTGAGCAAGATCCTCCAAAGCACGTTGGTCATTGGCTGCCATCTTTTCTTCTTCTTCTTCTTCTTCTTCTTGTTCTGAGTTAAAGATGTTGAACAAAGAGTACTCTTCTGAGCTTGTTGAATTGGAGGTTTCGGCTTCTAAGGGATTGAGAATGGATTCAATGGCTGCCTCCCTTGCTTTAACAAGCCTTTGTTCAAATTCAGCCAAGTGATGGCTGTTGTGTACCACGGATTGGTTGGATCCTAATGGTTCCGGATTGAGAGTGTTTCTTGACCGCTGACACAACTTGTTCAAGCAAAGGTTTGCTCGACATGCAAATACCTGAAAACAAAGAAAAACTAAAGAAAGTAAGCAATAGAAATAAGACTCTTAATCAAGTCCCCGGCAGCGGCGCCATTTTCTTGTTGGATAGATTTTACTCTATCTATTTCTCGCAAGTGCACGAACCAATTATAGTATAGGAATGCAAGCACGAGGTCGTTCCACAGAGACTTGGATGAAAGACACTTATTACTACTACTTAGACTCACAAGTAATCCTAAGACTAAACAGAATTTAAATGAGGTTGTGTTGAGTTTGTTTTGAGTAACAACTACAAAAAGGAAAAGCATATAGCAAGTGATTGAAAACTTCTAAAGGGAATGCAAAATAGCAAGTAACCAGCAAGTAGATGTTTAGAAAATGTAGAGACAAAGGAGACAAGCACTAGGGTTTCAACTTCACCATGACAATCCAATTTCAAGCAACAAGTTAACAATCACTTAAGTTGATTACAATTTCTGGAGTTCGTTCTTTCTTATGTATGATTATCCATATGGTGTTTGGTTTTAATCAAGTACTCAGAAACACAACTTAGCTATGGTGTTTAGTCTAAGCTATGAATCTGAATCCATTAAGCTTAAGAAGAACACAAAGGAACCAAGTAAACATTTAAACATGGTGTTTGTCCTAAATGCATTACCCACTCATTCACTAATCGGTTCAAGAGTCATATGGTGTTTATGTAAACTTGATCAATGCATATTTATGTATAATTTTGTAACACTCTACCCTATTGTTTGGTTATGTTTTTAGGTAAAACTTGTGCTTTTAATCCATTTTGTGTTTGTTATTCAGTTCATTGAGCTCTAGGTACCACTTGAGGCATATGAAGCAAAATGGTGCAAAAACGTGCAAAAACTGGAGACTGAGTTAGAAATTCATTTCGGACCTATCTTCTTCATCTGAACTTGGATTGGGCGAATACCTGTGTGGTTGGATCAATGACATTCTGAACTTCAAAATGGACATCTTAAAGTCGACATTGGATTCGGCCAAGCCCAATTCGTAAGCCCAAGAAGTTGTTCATCATGCTGACAGGAAGATGAGCTCATTGCATTCTTGGTCATGGTGAGCTAGGCATGAGCTATTGGTTTCTGAATGGAAGCTTGGTCATGCTGACATGAGGATGAGCTAGGGCTGCTGAATGGAAGCTTGGTCATGCTGACATGAGGATGAGCTAGGGCTGCTAGTGGGAGTTAGTGGTGAAGTGGAGCAACCATTTCTGATTATCTAATGCAAGTGTTAAGTCCATTAGCCATATTCAATTCAGATTTCTCACTTCCCTCTCCCTATAAATACCACTTCCATTCCAAACACTTTCATCACAACAATTCCTGGGATTCACAACCCCACAATTCACTCCAGCCATCCCCAAACACTCCCACAAACCTAAACACTCCAGAAATCAACCCAACACTCCAAACTGCCTCAAATCACCAAAACAGCTCCAGCAAACCTTCCTTCCACTTCCCTACGAATTTCCTCTTTCTCTACCATCACAACTCACCCAAACTCATCCCAAATCATCTCCTTGGCTGTCATACATCCTTCTAGATATGGGGAAGCATTTGGAGAAGCATTAGACGTGGAGAAGCACTTGGAGAAGCCTTGGACAAGAACTTCAGAAAAGGGTTTTTCTACTCTTATTGCATTCATTATGTTTTCTCATTTCTGTCTTAGTTTATTTCCCATTATGAGCAGCTAATTTCCATAGCTAGGGTTTCAATGTAACCTGACAAGACAATTTCATGTTTCAAGTTAATTTTATCCTTTGTTGATTACTCCTAATTTTCTGGTCTCATTCACTTGTTCTTAGTTGAATCTTTATGCATGTTTAAATAACTGGCCACTATGAACACATGCATGTTGGTTATCTAGTTCAAGTTTACATAAACACCATATGACTCTTGAACCGATTAGTGAATGAGTGGGTAATGCATTTAGGACAAACACCATGTTTAAATGTTTACTTGGTTCTTTTGTGTTCTTCTTAAGCTTAATGGATTCAGATTCATAGCCTAGACTAAACACCATAGCTAAGTTGTGTTTCTGAGTACTTGATTAAAACCAAACACCATATGGATAATCATACATAAGAAAGAACGAACTCCAGAAATTGTAATCAACTTAGGTGATTGTTAACTTGTTGCTTGAAATTGGATTGCCATGGTGAAGTTGAAACCCTAGTGCTTGTCTCCTTTGTCTCTACATTTTCTAAACATCTACTTGCTGTTACTTGCTATTTTGCATTTCCTTTAGAAGTTTTCAATCACTTGCTATATGCTTTTCCTTTTTGTAGTTGTTACTCAAAACAAACTCAACACAACCTCATTTAAATTATGTTTAGTCTTAGAATTACTTGTGAGTCTAAGTAGTAGTAATAAGTATTTTTCATCCAAGTCTCTGTGGAACGACCTCGTGCTTGCATTCCTATACTATAATTGGTTCGTGCACTTGCGAGAAATAGATAGAGTAAAATCTGTCCAACAAGAAAATGGCGCCGCTGCCGGGGACTTGATTAAGAGTCTTATTTCTATTGCTTACTTTCTTTAGTTTTTCTTTGTTTTCAGGTATTTGCATGTCGAGCAAACCATTTTTTGAACAAGTAGTATCAGCGGTCAAGAAACACTCTCAATCCGGAACCATAAGGATCCAACCAATCCGTGGTACACAACAACCATCACTGGCTGAATTTGAACGAAGGCTTGATCAAGCAAGGGAGGCAGCCATTGAATCTATCCTCAATCCCTTAGAAGCCGAAACCTCCAATTCAACAAGCTCAGAAGAGTACTCTCTGTTCAACATCTTTAACTTAGATCAAGAAGAAGAAGAAGAAGAAAAGATGGCAGCCAATGACCAACTTGCTTTGGAGGATCTTGCTCAACCAATCATACCAAATTCACCTTCATGCATCTTGCTGTCCAGAGAATCTAGAAACTATGAGCTTAAATCTTCTCACTTTCAAATGCTTCCTTCTTTTTATGGTTTACCTAATGAAGATCCTTTGGCTCACATTAAAGAATTTTATACTGTTGTTTGTACTTTGCCTTTGAAGGATGTGTCTGAAGCAAATCTGAGGATGAGGGTTTTCCCTTACACTTTGAAAGATAGAGCAAAGACTTGGTTGATGTCGTTAGCCCCTGGATCACTAACCACTTGGGATGCTGTTGCTAAGAAGTTCTTGGAGAAGTTTTTCTCTGCCCAAAAGACAGCCACCTTGAGGTCCAAGATTTTCAACTTCTCACAACATGATGGCGAACCATTCAATGAATGCTGGGAGCGTTTCAAAGGAACTCTAATGCAATGTCCACATCACGGGTTACCTCTATACTTACAAATGCAATTTTTTTATGATGGACTAACCGAAACTTGTCAATCTACTGTCAATAATGCTGCATGTGGAGCTTTAAAGAAAAAGAATGCTCAAGAGTCATATGACATATTTGAGATGTTGGGATCCAATGCTCAACACAAAGATACAAGAGGTAAGGCTGGTATTTATGAGATTAGTCCTAACAATGAGCTTGCTTCGCAGGTGGCTAGTTTACAAAGGAAGCTTGATGCTGTGCTCAATATGGGACCTAAAGCTCCTCAAGTTGAAGTTTGTGCTATTTGCAATGCTCAAGGACACTCAACTCACATGTGTTCAGCTAGTAATGCTTATCCTGAGTTTGTCCAAGAACAAGCCCACATGATGAATTCTTACAACCAAAGGCCAAGAAATGATCCATTCTCAAACACTTATAATCCTGGTTGGAGGAATCACCCAAATTTTTCTTGGAGCAACAATCAAAATCAAAATCAAGCAAGTTCATCATTCCAGCCTAAACCAAGTTCATTGGAGGACACAGTCAAGATGTTGGCCCAAAATACTTTGCAATTCCAGCAAACTACTAATGGTGCTCTTCAACAACATTCTGCTGCCCTTACCAAGATGGAGATTCAATTGGGACAAATTGCGGATGCTTTGAACCAAAAAGAACCTGGAAAATTCCCTAGCCAACCAAATGTGAATCCCAAGCATCATGAGCAAGCCAAAGCAATCTCAGTTCTAGAAGTGGTGATGAACACAAGGAAGAGACGACACCAAAAGAAGCAATTCCCATTGGCAAGTCAACAATTTCACCTACATTGCACAAGGCCGAGACCCCTTATGTGCCACCAATTACTTTTCCTGGACGTCTTGCTAAAAGCAAACAGGATAAGTCTTTTAATGAAATCTATGATATACTTAGTAAAGTCAATGTTAACTTGCCTTTGCTTGATGTGATCAGGAACATGCCAACTTATGCTAAATTTTTTAAGGAGTTGAACTCACACAAGAGAAGGTATAGCCCTCATGAAAAGGTGTTGGTGTCTGAAAATGTGAGTGCTGTCCTTCAAAGAAAACTTCCTCCTAAGCTCAAGGATCCAGGTAGTTTTACCATCAGCATAACCATTGGAGATAAACGAGCTGAAAAAGCCATGTTGGATTTAGGTGCAAGTATCAATCTAATGCCTTATTCAGTGTACTTGCAACTTGGTTTGGGAAAATTAAAATCCACCACACTCAGCTTACAACTTGCTGATCGTTGAGTGAAATATCCTAGACGTATAGTTGAAGATATTTTGGTTCAAGTTGATAAGCTAATATTGCCTGCTGATTTTGTAGTGTTAGACATGGAAGATGCACCCATTCATGATCGTGAGCTGCCTATCTTGCTTGGAAGACCATTCATGGCCACAGCAAACACTCTTATTGATGTGAAAAATGGCATTCTGAAAATGACAGTCCTTGGCCAAACCATAGAATTCAAAGTGTTTGAATCCTTAACTCATCCTTCTAATTCACTTGATTGTTTTTCAATTGATTGTTTGGATTCCTTGGTTTTGTCTAAGTTTGTGCAGGCATAATCTGATGATGCTTTAGAAATTGTTTTGACACAACCTTTAGGTGACCTTGATGATGAATCTGAGTTCATTGAAGTGGCGGCTGCTCTTGAGGTTTTGAAACCATTTGATTCTTTCATTTCACCTATTGTTGAACCTCTTACACCTGCCACCACTAAACTAGTTCCCTCCATTGTCAAGCCACCTAAACTTGAGCTAAAACCTCTTCCACAACACCTTAAATATGTTTATCTTGGTGAGACAGAAACCCTTCCCATCATTATAGCTTCTGACCTTTCACCATTAGAGGAGGACAAGTTGATTACAGTTTTGAGAGAGCACAAGAATGCCATCGGATGGACCATTGCAGATATCAAGGGAATAAGCCCTACAATGTGCATGCATCGAATTTTGATGGAGGATGCCAAGCCAACTCGTGAGCCCCAAAGGAGACTCAACCCACATATGAAGGATGTTGTAAGAACTGAAATACTCAAATTACTTGATGTAGGAATCATTTATCCTATTTCTGATAGCAAATGGGTGAGTCCTATCCAAGTTGTCCCAAAGAAGTCAGGCATCACAGTGGTCAAGAATGAGGACAATGAGCTGGTGCCAACAAGACCCATCACGGGATGGAGAGTTTGCATTGATTATCGGAAGCTAAACACTGCCACTAGAAAGGATCACTTCCCTTTGCCTTTTATTGATCAAATGCTTGAAAGGCTAGCTGGTCACTCACATTATTGTTTCCTTGATGGTTTTTCAGGTTACAATCAAATTGCAATAGCCCCGGAGGATCAAGAGAAGACAACATTCACATGCCCCTTTGGAACCTTTGCGTATAGACGAATGCCATTTGGTTTATGCAATGCCCCAGCTACCTTCCAACGATGCATGATGGCTATCTTTTCAGACATGATAGAGAGGTTCATTGAGGTATTTATGGATGACTTTTCAGTTTTTGGATCCTCTTTTGATGATTGTCTTAACCATTTGTCATTAGTGCTTAAAAGATGCCAGGAAACTAATCTCATTCTGAATTGGGAGAAGTGTCACTTCATGGTGAAGCAAGGTATTGTGTTAGGCCATGCTATTTCCAGCAAAGGTATTGAGGTAGACAAAGCAAAGATTGATTTGATTTCTAATTTGCCAACCCCTACTTCAGTGAAAGGTGTGAGGAGTTTTCTAGGACATGCAGGTTTTTATCGTCGTTTTATTAAAGATTTCTCCAAAATCACTCGTCCTCTATGCAATCTTTTGGCTAAAGATTCTGTTTTTAACTTTGATAAAGATTGTTTGAATGCATTTAACACTCTGAAACTTGAACTAACATCAACTCCAATTATCAAGGCACCAGATTGGTCATTACCTTTGGAATTAATGTGTGATGCTTCTGATTATGCTCTTGGTGCAGTTCTAGGTCAAAGAGTGAATAAGCTCCCTCATGTAATCTATTATGCGAGCCGGACATTAAATGATGCTCAGCTCAATTACTCAACAACTGAGAAGGAGTTACTTGCTGTAATTTTTGCTTTAGAGAAGTTTCGTTCATATCTTGTTGGTTCTAAAGTGATTGTATATTCTGACCATGCAGCAGTTAGGTACTTGTTAACGAAGAAGGATGCTAAGCCACGCTTGCTTCGATGGGTATTGCTGTTGCAAGAATTTGATTTAGAAATCCGAGATAAGAAAGGGTGTGAGAATGTTGTTGCTGATCATCTCTCTCGTCTCATCGATGGTAACCACAAGTTTGAGGATGTCTTGCCCCTCAATGAATCTTTTCCAGATGAACAACTATTTGCCATTGATGATCAAGAACCATGGTATGCTGATCTTGTCAATTATCTTGCTAGTGGTGTTTTGAGAGATGATCTAACTTTTCAGGAAAGGAAAAAGTTCCTTGCCACAGACAAACATTACTTCTGGGATGAACCATATCTGTTCAAACATGGCCCTGACCAAATCATAAGGAGGTGTATCCCAGAGAATGAGCAGCAAAGCATACTCAAGTTTAGTCATGAATTTGCATGTGGAGGTCATTTTGGTGCCAAGAAAACAGCAGCTAAGGTTCTTCAATCTGGTTTCTTTTGGCCCTCTCTTTTTAAAGATGCATTTTATTTCTGTTCTAAATGTGATAGGTGTCAAAGAATGGGAAACATAAGCCGGAGGAATATGATGCCACTGAACAACATTTTGGTGGTGGAGCTGTTTGACATATGGGGTATAGATTTCATGGGACCTTTTCCTTCCTCTTTGGGTTATACTTACATTCTTGTTGCTGTAGATTATGTATCCAAATGGGTGGAGGCGTTGGCTACAAGGACTAATGATCATAGAATTGTTCTGAAATTCCTGAAAGATGTGATTTTCACTAGGTTTGGAACTCCTAGGGCTGTCATTAGTGATGGTGGCAGCCACTTCTGTAACAAACCATTTGAGGCCTTAATGAAAAAGTACAATATCACACATCGAGTTTCAACTCCATATCATCCTCAAACTTCCGGACAAGTCGAGAGATCAGCAATAGGGAGATCAAGAATATTTTGGAGAAAACTGTCGATCCTACTCGAAAAGATTGGGCACTACGACTCAATGATGCACTTTGGGCATATAGGACAGCTTATAAGACTCCCATTGGGATGAGCCCTTATAGACTTGTGTTTGGGAAGGCTTGTCACCTACCAATGGAGCTTGAGCACCGAGCATATTGGGCAATTAAAAAGTTCAATTTTGATCTCAAAGAAGCTGGGGACTGCAGAAAATTGCAGCTCAATGAATTGGAGGAGCTAAGGAACGAAGCTTATGAGAATGCAAAAATTTACAAAGAGAGGACCAAACGCTATCATGACAAGGCCATCCTCAGGAAAGAATTCAAGCCAGGTATGAAAGTTTTGTTATATGACTCACGTTTGCGTCTCTTTCCAGGTAAATTGAAATCTAGATGGCTGGGGCCATTCAAGGTGCTTCAAGTTTTCCCTCATGGAGCTGTTGAGATTGAGAACCTAAGGGACATGACAACTTTCAAGGTGAATGGGCAGCGATTGAAACAATACTTGGATGATGAAGTGGAAACACGAGCTGTGGACTCTCTTGAGTTCACCACACCCTAACTATTGGCAACCCAACCAGGTTTTGTTGTTTTTGTTTTTGTTTTAGTTTAGAGTTGATTCCTTTCCTGCGTTTTATGTTTAGTTTGGTTTTTGCATTTTGTTTCCTTTCTTTTAAACATTGAGGACAATGTTTCATTCAGGTTTGGGGTGTGGGATGAAACTTGTTGAATTTTTGAGTCTGTTGTTGAATTTCCGAGTCTTAGTGAAAGATTTCTTTTTGCTTACTAATGAAGATGTATATGAAATGTCATTGTCACTAATTCTTTGCTAGTGTGTTGCCATGGAAGTGTTTGCATCAGAATTTCTACCATACACACTGTCATGCAATTGGAATTTCGGTCCAGAAGGTGCCATACTCAGATATCTTTAGAAGAATTGTGGAGACTACCATAGTGAGCTGATTTGAGCCTATTCCATTCCTTGAGAGGGTTTTATTTGTTTCTACTCTTACAACTTCCCAGATTCCTTTTATGTTGATCTCATTATATTCATCGAATACTAAGAACTATTTGATCTTTTGCAGATGCTATGTTGCTTGCTGACATTTGTGGAAAGGATGTACCCATTGATATGATGTAGGCTATGTGTGTTTAAGTCACTAAAAGGCTTTGATATCCCTCCTTGTTGTGTGCTTCCTTTACCCAATTTTGCATCCAAACACTTAAGCCTTTCTTTCATCACCCACATTACTCCTACCCTTGTATCTTAATCTAAGATACCATCCCATGTTTAGCCATACCCTATAACTGGAGAACATGTCAAGATCTCAACAAAATGAAGAAGCAAGGATGGGCGTTATACCAAACAAATGGAGAGAATCAGTGTGCTAGTGCAATTCAAGGAGAAAAGCAAAAGAGGGCCAAATTCGTTTAGAAAAAAAAACAAAAAAAAAAACAAAACATGTTCTTGATCAAAGTTCAAATTCAGTTCAAAGAAGCACAAGTCATTTCCTTGAAGATTCACATAATGTAGCCATTTACCTTGCAGCAAGAAGAAGCACTCTTGGCATGTTCTTGAGTTCTTAGTTTTCATTTCCCTTCTTTTCATAACCCCTACCCTCAGCCTGAAATTACAAGCTTGATTAAGACCTAACTGATCTTTGGGGAAGTCCGGTTCATGGGTGCTGGTATGCAATGTATTCTTTCTATGTTCTTAGCATTTGATTTCCTTTCTTGAGATCTTATTTCCAGAAATCGTGCTTTTGTTTTATGATTATTTCATATGTGAAATCTTGTTCCCTTTACATAACATCACTCACATATGCTTGTTGAGAAACTAAACCCTAGGTTCTTTGTGAAGATTTGAGCGATACCCGTGAGACCTAGAGTTGAGGCGATTTCTATCTAAGTATTTGAGTATGGTGACTTCAATGCTGGAATTCTTTTTGCAGTGGCAATACACTATACACCCTGGTGTGAAGATCTGAAGTGGCATACCATTAGTTTTGAAAGTGTGATTGTGCATTCATTGGTTTTCCTTAGTTTGTTTAAAAGTGATTCTTTAACTATTAGTTGTCTTGCAGAATTTGTTGATGTTTGTGGGAGTCATCACTGTAAACCCTCAGGAGACACAACTCCTCCTACTAGGGACACCTAGAGGTTTAAAGGCTTATTGCATATGCTCAATGCAATCGTGTCATCTACGAAAATGGTGTCATAAGTTTCGTTTTGTGTGTTGTTTTGTGGTGTGTAAGTTTTAGTTTTGCTTGAGGACCAGCAAAATATAGGTTTGGGGTATTGATCAATGCATATTTATGTATAATTTTGTAACACTCTACCCTATTGTTTGGTTATGTTTTTAGGTAAAACTTGTGCTTTTAATCCATTTTGTGTTTGTTATTCAGTTAATTGAGCTCTAGGTACCACTTGAGGCATATGAAGCAAAATGGTGCAAAAACGTGCAAAAACTGGAAACTGAGTTAGAAATTCATTTCGGACCTATCTTCTTCATCTGAACTTGGATTGGGCGAATACCTGTGTGGTTGGATCAATGACATTCTGAACTTCAAAATGGACATCTTAAAGTCGACATTGGATTCGGCCAAGCCCAATTCGTAAGCCCAAGAAGTTGTTCATCATGCTGACAGGAAGATGAGCTCATTGCATTCTTGGTCATGGTGAGCTAGGCATGAGCTATTGGTTTCTGAATGGAAGCTTGGTCATGCTGACATGAGGATGAGCTAGGGCTGCTGAATGGAAGCTTGGTCATGCTGACATGAGGATGAGCTAGGGCTGCTAGTGGGAGTTAGTGGTGAAGTGGAGCAACCATTTCTGATTATCTAATGCAAGTGTTAAGTCCATTAGCCATATTCAATTCAAATTTCTCACTTCCCTCTCCCTATAAATACCACTTCCATTCCAAACACTTTCATCACAACAATTCCTGGGATTCACAACCCCACAATTCACTCCAGCCATCCCCAAACACTCCCACAAACCTAAACACTCCAGAAATCAACCCAACACTCCAAACTGCCTCAAATCACCAAAACAGCTCCAGCAAACCTTCCTTCCACTTCCCTACGAATTTCCTCTTTCTCTACCATCACAACTCACCCAAACTCATCCCAAATCATCTCCTTGGCTGTCATACATCCTTCTAGATATGGGGAAGCATTTGGAGAAGCATTAGACGTGGAGAAGCACTTGGAGAAGCCTTGGACAAGAACTTCAGAAAAAGGGTTTTTCTACTCTTATTGCATTCATTATGTTTTCTCATTTCTGTCTTAGTTTATTTCCCATTATGAGCAGCTAATTTCCATAGCTAGGGTTTCAATGTAACCTGACAAGACAATTTCATGTTTCAAGTTAATTTTATCCTTTGTTGATTACTCCTAATTTTCTGGTCTCATTCACTTGTTCTTAGTTGAATCTTTATGCATGTTTAAATAACTGGCCACTATGAACACATGCATGTTGGTTATCTAGTTCAAGTTTACATAAACACCATATGACTCTTGAACCGATTAGTGAATGAGTGGGTAATGCATTTAGGACAAACACCATGTTTAAATGTTTATTGGTTCTTTTGTGTTCTTCTTAAGCTTAATGGATTCAGATTCATAGCCTAGACTAAACACCATAGCTAAGTTGTGTTTCTGAGTACTTGATTAAAACCAAACACCATATGGATAATCATACATAAGAAAGAACGAACTCCAGAAATTGTAATCAACTTAGGTGATTGTTAACTTGTTGCTTGAAATTGGATTGTCATGGTGAAGTTGAAACCCTAGTGCTTGTCTCCTTTGTCTCTACATTTTCTAAACATCTACTTGCTGGTTACTTGCTATTTTGCATTTCCTTTAGAAGTTTTCAATCACTTGCTATATGCTTTTCCTTTTTGTAGTTGTTACTCAAAACAAACTCAACACAACCTCATTTAAATTCTGTTTAGTCTTAGAATTACTTGTGAGTCTAAGTAGTAGTACTAAGTATTTTTCATCCAAGTCTCTCTGGAACGACCTCGTGCTTGCATTCCAAGTTCGGATGAAGAAGATAAGTCCGAAATGAATTTCTAACTCAGGCTCCAGTTTTTGCACGTTTTTGCACCATTTTGCTTCAAATGCCTCAAGTGGTACCTAGAGCTCAATGAACTGAATAACAAACACAAAATGGATTAAAAGCACAAGTTTTATTTAAAAACATAACCAAACAATAGGGTAGAGTGTTACAAAATTATACATAAATATGCATTGATCATTATACCCTCACAGAAAAAGAAAAAAGAAAATTTGAAGAGGGAAAAGTGAAACGGGTCAGGAGATATTTTGATTGTAACAGTGTTGATCTCTGTCAGCCTTCCATTTCGGATTCAGCTGTAAAATTTTGCTCATTCCAAAGAATACTTTTTTCATTATATTCTTGGATAATGCGTGCATCTTTGTATCACATGTGGAATTTGTGTCTAGCCCATCATTTAGCTCCTAAAGGCTCGTTGGGAGTGATTCTGGATAGGCCAGAATCACTTATGGGGAGAAGCACCTCCTATGTACTTTTACATAAAATCAATTTAAGTGATTAAGCTCATTGGATGCCACACATTCTTGGCTTATATTTATGGTGTTCCAAAGAATGATGGTTAGTCTGAATGATGGCACTTGGTGGTTTTATTACCCTTGCATCCCACCCTACCTTTTCAGCTTATAAACTTAGCATGTGCCACGTGCTAAAACACTATTAGCTGGTTATATATATATCTACAATCCTTACTCATTCCAAGTTTCCATGCCCAAGGAAAATAAATTGAAAGCACAGCACAGCTAGCTCTTGCAAAAACTGGTTTTGCTTAATTTGAAGCTCACTGTCAAATATGGAGACCAGTTTGAAGAAACGAGATTCCCAAGCAACATATGAAGAGATTGATGAAGAAATCCACTGGACGCAAAATCTCCTCCAAGGCAGATACTGATTATGCCTATTCCTTCAATAGTAACCTGTTTGAGAAAAACCAAAGCTACAGTGATTAAATGTACATCTACTGAAGCAAAACAAAACTGATGCAAGATTCACTGCATTTTATGCGCAGTAGGTGGAGAAAAATGTATATATTACCTGGTGTAGCATAGCTGTGTCCTGAAAGAAGTTTACACTAATATCTTCAGCTTCATTGTCGGGATGTATGCCCGAAGATTTATGTTCAGTTGGAAGTTCCCATACTTCATGAGATAAAAACTCATGCAAAATTCTACGAATACAGTCAATCAAGTGACTCCTTAAACCCTCATCTTGTAAAACTTTCCAACTAGATTCACAAAACATGGAAGATTCGATTTCAAAAGGTTGGCCATCAACAAACCCTGCACCAGATTCCCGAACCTCTTTCCTTCTTTTTCTTGAGTTTGGAAATATCCTTGTGAAAAAATCAGTGGCTTGATCGGATATACCAAATATCATCTCATTCAGAATACATACAGCAGTGCTTGCCTGGCGCAGTAACTGTCCTGAACCAGTTCTATTATACCATGAATGCCAACTTGCTTTGTTATAATCCTTCATACTAATCTCTGAAACTAATTTACGCAAGCAACCCAGTGGAATTTCTGTAATGAGTGACGGATGCTGCCCATATTTTATATCTAGCAAGGAAGGAAACATGAAAAACCTGATGTCAGTACGGAGCAATGACGATGTAAGTTGAAAGTTGTTCTCCTTTGTATCCTTCACATATTGTTCAACTCGGACTTGTGTATCCTGCACGAGTAAAACAAGGTCAGATGAGGGTGAACTAGGAGTGATCCCAGTTGTCCCCTCTCCGATGACTAAGTCAGGGAACACTCTTTATGAGAGATCAAGAGGGATCTAGAGTTTTTCCAAGTGAGAGTACTTATTACCTTTGTCTAAAGGTTGTTGGGGGGTATTTATAGGAGAAGGATGGTCATAAAGATCTTTTTTAATGAATCAGACCATTCTCCTTGATGGAGTGACATTTAATGTTCTGCTTCTGTTTCACCTACATTCTTGACAGGGGTCAGTGGATGAAGTGGCAGGAGATCAGGGATGGAAAGTGTATTGAATGCTCTCTTTCTATCCACCTGTTTTAGTTGTAGTTTGGAGGGCAAGACGACACCTGGTCAAGAGTGGGCGGTGCATTTATTTGATCTTACTCCTTGCTAGGCTGTCTTATTTAATGCTCTTCTGGAGCAGATGCTTTTCGAGTCATAGTGATCGAGTCGGTGATCAGACTACCGATCAGTAGCCCAATCCTGAGATCGGGTCAGTAAACAGTAAAAGTAGACGACATGGGCCAATCAAAGCCACGTGGTCTCCTAGTGGGCTCGGCTCATAGTGATGGTATGCTCCATCAACAGGAGCCCCTCAACTCTCTAACTGAAGGAGCCGATCTTGGTTGGGGAGTTGTTTTTAGGTGAGCCGAGCCTATGTATTTTCTTCTTTTTTATGGATCGGGTCGTATAGCCCCCAATTCCGTAACCGAGCAGGCTCCTTGAAGACGCGCCAGGATTTTTTTTTTTTTGGAGACACTTGAGTAGGAGTGACGTGGCGCTTGTCGATTGGCTGTGCTGGAGTGTATTTAATGGCATTTGGCAGTGGGCTGTTCAAAGGGTCGCGTGTTGCGTCGATTCAGCTGCACCAAAATAGATTCAACTGCATCCTCAACTTGTAATACTCGCAAGTGCATGAGCCGTTCGGTAGTAAAGCATATGTAAGTGCGAGGTCGATTTCACAGGGATTGGTGATTGAATAATCCAATTCAATTTTCCTACACAAAACAGAAAAACAAGAAAGAAAATAAATAAAACAAGAAAGAAAGAAAAGAAAATAACTCAAGCAGATAAGTTCCCAAGTTCAATTAGATTAACGGATTGATTCTAGCTAAAGTATGATTAAGCCATGGTGTTTGGTCCTAACCTTGTATTCCTAATTCCCTAATTTGATCATCTGTTGTCTAACCTAAACTAAGCATTAGGAATCCATTAAGCATAGAATAACATTTTAAACAACCAAGTATGTATCTAATCCCTGTTGTTCGAATGTCCATACATACTCTTCCTATTCATAGTTCAATTCGAATTAAAGCATGGTGTCTACTCTTAATTTAAACCAAGATAGCTAACATGCAAGCCTGAATGGTGATCAATCATTCAAACTAGCATATTAACTTATAAGCATAATGAATAAGAACAAAAACCATAATTGAAACTTGGAAACTAATCAAACTTGAAACTAAAGAAAAGATTTTACATAACAATGAAAAGTAAAGTGGAACTAAGAAAAACTTAAGGAGAATTTCAGCACAAAGATTTCATTACAACAATTGAAAACTAGAAAGAAAAACTAAGAGAATTTGAGGGAGAGAAGGGAGGGGAGCTCTAGAGAAGTGTTTGAGAGCTCCCCCCTTGGGGGGTGTTTTATGAAGCTTGAAGACTTCTCTATTTATAGGGCTCAGAGGGAGGAACATCATGATGAATTCCAACACCACCATTCCTCATTTAATACAATCCATAACTCACACTTCATCTTATCTATGTTAGTGTTGTTGGAATCAATTCCATCCCATACTTCTTTTGCTGCACCTCAAGCTTTCTTTACATGGGATTTCAAAGGTGTTCAATTTGTGGCTGCCTTTTGCTGCCAACCCATGTGGGTTTTATTTTGGTTGTTTGAAAAAATGATTCTTCTGAACCAGGCTTGGTGTAGGAAGGCCTGAGGTTTCAATATGTATCCAATGAGGCTCAAATTTGGATATGTCATAATATACACCCATTGGAACAAACTTTATGAAGAATGTATTCCCATCTGAGTAGTACAAGTGTATGTTTTCGGCCTTGCAAGTTGACTGCCGAAAATAGACTGGAATTGACTTCATTGCAGTCAACTTGTGGGCTTGTTTTGGGCTTGATCTTCCCTCCTTCAAAATCTGGAAAAATCTGGATCTTGAAGCTCTTTGAATTATCTTTCCAAGCATATGCATCCCAGCTCAAGGAAAAATCGGAAAGCCCTTCAAATGTGATATTTGGCCCAGTAATGCATATGCTGCCGAATTTGACCTTAAGTTGCCAAAACTTGTATAACTTTCTCTATAAGACTCGGAATCATGAACCGTAAAATTCTCCAGAAACTAGACTTCCGCATCTTTCCAATGATGTATAACTAGTTATCTGGTTCTTCTTGAGCAAGTACATTCCAATTCATGAAGTTGACTGATCTGCAGACATCGATGAGCCAACTTGTCTCCAAAATGCATTTAATGAGTCTCAAGCTTATTACACTGAAACAAACACAAAACTTATTAAAAGCACAAGTTTAACTTAAAAACATAACCAAATCATAAGTTAGAAGGATACAAAATGACATGTAATTATGCACCGATCAAATACCCCCAAACCTAGATTTTGCTAGTCCTCGAGCAAACCAAAAAGGAAAAAACAGATAAAAATAAAACAAGAAGTTAATTAGACCACTTTCGTAGGTAACTCGATTGCATTGAGCGTATGCAACAAGCCTTTAAACCTCTAGGCATCCCTAATAGGAGGAGTTGTGTCTCCTGAGGGTTTAACAATACAATACCCACAAACGTTTTTACTGAACTCTAAAACAAAGTAATTAGAAAACTTAAAAAATTGTGTCAGTCCTTTAAGAAAAACAACAAAAAAATAAATAAATAAAAACAAAAACAAAAACAAAAATAGAAATAAAAACAAAACAAAAATAAGACTCAAAACAATCTTTCCGAATATTTTCTGAAGAGAAATGACTCATGCACATGACTCAAAAGTTTTAACAATAGAAGCTCAGTTTTGGTCAATATTTACAGGGTGGCAAAGTTCAAAACACAACATGCTCAAAGTGTAGTAGTGTGATAGCCAAATGCAACAAGTTCCCCAATCTTAGTTTTCACACAATTTCAAAAATCATACAAAGCACAAGTTCAACTTCAAATCTCACCAAAGTTGTCCTCTCACAATGAATCACTCAGAACAGGGTACAATGCATCACTCAGTTATAAACATGAGATTAGAGTTAAACCATAAATGACTTAACTCAAAATAGGAAGATGAAGAACTTGCATTAATATGATCTCAAGAATGATGCCAAACACTTAAAAGTAAGAAAATGCATGCAATTCAACCACATGACATTTAAGATCAATTTAGGTCTTTAAGATAGGTTGTAATGGGGCCAAGGGTGTAAGGTGAATAAGAAATGAAAGGTATGAATAATACAAAGTCCAAGGAACTCAAAAATGTAAGAGCATAAAAAAATTTGTTTACAAGACTTCGAATCATCACGATTAGATTTTTTTCTTTTACATGATCAAAACTCCTTATACCTTCATTTACATTGATTCATACTCCTTTCCTTTAATTGAACAAACACCAATTTATTTTGAGGCCAATAAGGAAACCCAAAAACGAAATTTCATTCAACCACCACTTAATCATAACTTTTCTCTTTTCTTTCACCAATTGTGTGAATTTTTTATTTTTTTTTTGAAATGTAACTCCCCTTCCCGAACTTAGTGTGAAAAACACATCCCAATTAAAGCTCATGAGTTCCTTAGAAAGGTAAATATTTGTTTTTCGGGCTAAGGCAAGGAATTAAAATTGGTTAAATGAAAGAAAAAGCTTACATGTAGGCTCAAAGTGGTTATAATGGAGAATCATGCTTAAGCATGCATACGGTTAGCTTGAAAGGCACAAACGATCCAAAGAGGGCCTTAATATCACTTCTTAAATGTCATGAAATCAAATTGCATAAGAATGAATGACTTTTAAGTGTTCAACCAAATCAATGAATAATGAGATCAAATAACTACTTTGATGACAAGAAAATAAGAGTATGTGTATAACACTCATGAAATAAAGCACAAGGCTCAAAAGCTCACATTATATGGTTATATAAGTCTAATTTATGCTTGATACAATTCTTTGGGTCATGCAAATCCTTTAATTGGAAAATTATGAAACAAATGGCAAGTGCAAAGGTTTCGAACATATCATGCTAGAATGATGCCAAAATAATTAATTTTTTAATAAAAAAAAAATAATAATAATAAAATGAAATCCAATTTTTATTTAAGTCATGCAAACATTTATCACAATCTCATCATAAGTGTTCGGAAAGTGACTCAAAATAAAACAAGACTCAAAATATAGAAAAAAAAGAAAAACAAGCAAGAAATTAATTTTATTTATTTTATTTTAAATTTAAGAAAAACCAAATTTACTTGCTCTCCGTTCATTTGTAAACGTTATCATTGGTTGGTGCTACGGTTGAATGAATCTTTCTATTTGATAAAAAAAAAAAAAACTCCAGTACCCCAAAACCTAGAAATGAACATTGTCCTCAATGTTTAAAAATTAGGAACAAGCAATGCCATAACAAGAAATGAAAGGTACTAAAGTAAATATCAATAACAAAATACAAAAATAAAATAAAAGAAAATAATTACAAACAAACAAATAAAAAAGAAACGAAACAGGTAAAACACTCGAAACAGAAAGCCCTAAACGGACAGTCTTATGCAAACTAAAACTCAAACGATTGAAAGCCCCAACCCAAAAGAAGTTAACCCACTTTGAAACCTAAACAACGGTGAAAACCCGACCCACAAAGAAATCCGAAGCCCACACGTGAATTGGGAGCGCAAAGGCAGGATTTTTGAAAAGAGAGAATGTGGTCCCTGATGTCTCGGCTCCTGTGAGTCACGGGCAACAAAGTGAGGGACGTGTCACAAGCAGAGGCCCCTCACACATTCCCAAGCCAGAATTATTGGCCTCTTGGGTGAAGCGGGGACTTTTTCACTTTGAAGGTGGTGAAAGGTGAAAATGCAATTAAGGGGGGGGGGGGTTGGGGAATGGGTGCGGTGACAAATAGAGATAAGCCGTAAGGGCCACGCAGAACTCAGAAGCGCTGTGGCTAGGGTTAAGCAGAAACTAAGTCTATAAAAGAGCAAGAGAAAGAGGGGGAAAACACACAACTTAGAAACACATAAAAGAGAAAAGAAAGAAGAAAAGAAAGTGAGAAATCAAATGGCCTCTTCCTACCCATTTTCGTTGGATCTCAACCTAGCTCCACCGACTAGACACGAGGCCAAGCAGCGGCACCAGGTATGGATGCCCTACTTTGCCTCCGCACGGGGGCCTGTGATAGTAACTGACTCAATACTCCTGGACAACGATGTTGTCATTGGAGTGGCTAGAAATTTAGTGACTCCTAAAGATATACGTGTGCTGGGGACAATGGATGACAACCGGGTCGTGAGCGATGCCCTGGCACTGAGCGTGAGAGTACGGCAACAGTCGCAAGTTTGGGTCATCGCCTACTGCGAAGTGCCATGAGGTAGAGGTGCTAAAGGGTCAGTGGCGGCGGAGCAAAGTATGGTTGAAGAGTGTCAGAGTGCTATAAAACGTTTGAAAAGAGAGAGGGCAAGGATAGTGGAGGTGAATCGACACCAGCTAGAAGTATTGCGGGACGAGAATAAAAACCTATCAAAGATGGTAGAGTTGTACTCTCGAGACATACGTAAGCAGCTGGAGGACCTAGACCAACCGGGCAAATGCAAGCAAGCAGATCGCGAGAGAAGTTACACTCAAGCTAAGAGTGCGATCTTTGGGAGCTCGAGTGATGAGCCCCAAGAGGCTGTGCGTGAAAGCCCAGAAGAGGACATCTAGAGGGCCAAACTAAAGGCTCCTATGGTCGAGACACCGAGCACTGTGAAAAAGTGATTTCCAATGTATTATTGGTGTTTTTATTTTTATTTTTTATTTTGGTTGTTTTTGTTATTGTTATTTTGTTTCGGAAATAAAAGAGTAAAGTTGCATAAGGAAAGAGAAAAAGAAAAAGAAAAAGAAAACACATTTCCCAAATTAAATAAAACAAAGAAGACAAACGGAAAAAGAAAGCACAGTTCCATAACTAAAATAAAACAAAGATGATAGCCAAAAGGGAAAGGCAAAAACACAAAGCACCAGAAAATGAAAGTAATGGGCAAAAACATAAAACACCAGGAAAACACGGAAGTAAAAAGAAAAGTAAAGTGAAAGTAAAGGTGCTCCCCCTTGAAGCGATTAGGTGAGACATGCCCGGGAAATCCGAAATGGTGTCGACTCCCTCATCAGCATATGTCTATTTAAACCACACCTCGGCAAGCGGATGATACCCTGCATTTCTTCCTGCAAACTCAAGGAAAAACATCAAAAAATCTAGAAACAAAACAATGGCATCCTCATGCACTCACCTTGATGACCTCAACCTTGAGTTGTCCCTTGCACCACCAAATGCCCAAATAAGGGCTCCTCCAAACACTGTCTTCCGAAATTCCTCTTATCATCATGGCTCGACCTCAAATTTCTCTGAGGCGGTGCTGATTAGAGCTCTACCGCCGGAAGGCATGACTGTGAGAAGGCTCACACCGACGGTTCATCCTGCATGTGGCACGGCGGTCGGACAAGGTGGCAGGGGAGGAGTCCCACACTTTAACCGTGCAACACGCGGTCTCCGCCACAAATCTAGGCTTGCGCCTACTAGCGAGGACACAGGAGTGTGTAGCGTCGACTGAGGAAGTAGCTTCCTTGAAGGCTCAGGTGGCGCACTTGCTGAAGCGGCTCTACAGTGCCAACCAGCATGTAGAAATGCTACAAAAGAGAAATGAAGACCATGTAGAGCTGCTGAGATTCTACAAGTAAGAGCAAATAGAGGCATGCCATGATGATGAGGATGAAGATGATGAAGATGAAGAAGAAGAAGAAGAAGAAGAAGAAGAAGAAGAAGAAGAAGTTGTTGTTATTGTTGTTGTTGTTGTTTTTTTTTTTATGCAATGTTTGAAGTGAAATAAAGTTTGTTTTTAACACTCTAGAGAAAAAAACTAACTAACCATACCACGTAAATAAATACATAAACTAACTTAACAAAACAAAAACAAAGACTCAACAAAAAAGAAAACAAAGAAAATAAAAAAAATAAAAAAACTTAATTTAAAAACACACGAATATACAAGCAACTCATGGATGACCAGTTAAGGGCCTCAGAAAACACAGCCAGGGGATCCGGGGAAGGTTGGAAGGGTCACAATGGTCCCGTTTAAAACCCAAACTTCTTAGACACCAAAGGTGTCGCCTAAAGAACTCCTAGACATCTATTGACGGAAGTGCTTCCTGGAGTTACCATAAGTCAGCTCATATGAAAAATCTTTTTTTATTTTTTTATTTAAATTTTTTTAATTTTTTAAAGATATTCTCGTAAGAAAAAGAAACAAAAACAAATTAAGATAACATGTGTTGAGGCCCAAAAATCCAGGGGTTAGGCCCAAGCCTATTGTTAGCCAGGTGCAAATAATTAATCACAGAAGAAACCCGATCGGGGCATAATGGGGAATTGTAGGACACCTACACGAGCCATGGGTCACGCATCACGCCAAGCAGGCATGCCAAAAATGCAACGGCTATATAAGTTCATGCTCATGAACCTATCCAGTGCTATTTAATTCGAGCTCAAGCTTATTGTAGCACAATTAAACTCAAGCACAAGCGCAACGAATAAACATGCGATGCTATCATGCCATGCTACAAACTCAAGTGGGCCCAAGCCACATAATTACCTGGGGCTTGCTGAGAAGGTTGTGGTATGGATGGGTACGAGCACTCGCAAGGCCCATTGAGGGACCGAGGAATGGAAGTTTTATGCCACTTGGGGGCACTGAAACTCAGGCCCATTCCCGGGCCCAAGTACATGGGTTAGCATGAGAGAGAAGAATGGAGTCCAATGCCTTAGGAGAGCATCCCATAGGCTGCTGTAGCATTTAAGAAAGCCCATGACAGTTAGAATACCCAAAAACGAGTAAAACCACTTCCGAGCTGGACGAAAGCGTGTGGGCCGCTGGAAGAGAAAATACCAATAACCTCAAAGCCCAACCCAGCGTCTCCTAGAGAAATCCAACATCGAGCTTCACCCATATCAGAGTTACCGCATGGTCAACAAGGAATCACAAGGCAAGAACCGTAGGAAATCCATAAGTGTAGGAGAAATACCCAGGAGACAAACAACTTCCTCTCTGTCTCCCTTTTCCCTTTGCAAGCTCTGATTTGAAAACCAAGGGAGAAAGCAAGTGGCGCCCTACCGCCATGGAGAGGCCCAGCCGCACAAAGCCTTGGAACCACAAGAGGCCATTGATTCAGGCGCTCTGGTCAATAATTTTGCACAAGAAAGGGAGTAATTGGAGAAAGGGAAAGGAAAAGTGGGAATGGATGATCGACGAAATTAGGGCTCCAAACGCCTATAAAAAGAGAGCTTCTTCTACCCAGCAACACACACCATTCCAGAGCAAGACCAAGCTTTGTCAAGCGAACTGGAATTTACCCCCATCCTCTACTTCCATCGTTGCTCTCTTTTTCTAAAATAGAAACCCTCCTAATTTTCCATTTCCCCACCTTAAACCTTCTTTTCTGCAAGAAATTCATGCTTTGGTCTCTCTCTCTCTCTCAAATTGCTAAACCTGAAAGCTCAAGCTCCCATGCCACAAGCTCCTCATGCTGAGTCATTAACGAATTTCATGCATTCTTCTGGGTGTTGGTGAAAAGAACCCAAACGTATATTTTTCTAAGGCTTTAGCGAGTCTTTTAAAAATTCTTTTGGGAGTCTGGTTCTTGAACTCAGGCTTCAGGAGGATCTTTTTGTTCGCTTTCTCTCATAGCAGCCCAAGCCCATTCGTTAGGCTGCTGGAAAAAAAGACCCCCACATAAATTGGCGACTCTCCTGGGGACCAGACTGCCATTCCCACTGATGCCTCCGAAGAAGAAGACCAGGAGCAATACCATGGCTTCCCAAGATGGGCTCGACCATGGTGATTCTGAATCACGACAGAATGCCTCTTCTAGAGAGCAAGAACGTGCAAAACCAATTACGGAAATAAACAGAATTCAAAGAAGAGAAAGGATTGAAATGCTCCCCCTTGAAGCGATTCGGTCAAGTATGGATGCACTTGGAGGTCGACTTCTCCCACTGCTCCACACTTCCCATTCTTATGATTAAGGTTGTCATCTCTCTCCATTTTTATTAAGCTGTCATAAATTGCTAAAATAAACACACAAACTTGAAATGGAATTAAAAGGATTAGGAAATAAAAACTAAAATGAAAAGGAAAATCAACACACATCCAATTCCATGCTTCAAAGCAACAAGCACCAATGGGTTGTGTAAGCTGGGACTTAAACCCAGTTCTCTTGCTTGTTGGGCAATTGTCCTTTTCTATTGGACTACAAACACAACTTGTCCATTAACGTCATTAACTTTAAAACAAGAAATTGTCTAGTTAAGAAAAAAAATAAAATAAAGTAGGAAAGCCAAATAGAATCAAACAACGTTACCGATCCCCGGCTACGGCGCCAAAAACTTGTTGCGTCAATTCAGCTGCACCAAAATAGATTCAACTGCATCCTCAACTTGTGATACTCGCAAGTGCACGAGCCGTTCGGTAGTAAAGCATATGTAAGTGCGAGGTCGATTCCACCTGGATTGGTGATTGAATAATCCAATTCAATTTTCCTACACAAAACAGAAAAACAAGAAAGAAAATAAATAAAACAAGAAAGAAAGAAAAGAAAATAACTCAAGCAGATAAGTTCCCAAGTTCAATTAGATTAACGGATTGATTCTAGCTAAAGTATGATTAAGCCATGGTGTTTGGTCCTAACCTTGTATTCCTAATTCCCTAATTTGATCATCTGTTATCTAACCTAAACTAAGCATTAGGAATCCATTAAGCATAGAATAACATTTTAAACAACCAAGTATGTATCTAATCCCTGTTGTCGAATGTCCATACATACTCTTCCTATTCATAGTTCAATTCGAATTAAAGCATGGTGTCTACTCTTAATTCAAACCAAGATAGCTAACATGCAAGCCTGAATGGTGATCAATCATTCAAACTAGCATATTAACTTATAAGCATAATGAATAGGAACAAAAACCATAATTGAAACTTGGAAACTAATCAAACTTGAAACTAAAGAAAAGATTTTACATAACAATGAAAAGTAAAGTGGAACTAAGAAAAACTTAAGGAGAATTTCAGCACAAAGATTTCATTACAACAATTGAAAACTAGAAAGAGAAACTAAGAGAATTTGAGGGAGAGAAGGGAGGGGAGCTCTAGAGAAGTGTTTGAGAGCTCCCCCCTTGGTGGTGTTTTATGAAGCTTGAAGACTTCTCTATTTATAGGGCTAAGAGGGAGGAACATCATGATGAATTCCAACACCACCATTCCTCATTTAATACAATCCATAACTCACACTTCATCTTGTCTATGTTAGTGTGGTTGGAATCAATTCCATCCCATACTTCTTTTGCTGCACCTCAAGCTTTCTTCACATGGGATTTCAAAGGTGTTCAATTTGTGGCTGCCTTTCGCTGCCAACCCATGTGGGTTTTCTTTTGGTTGCTGGAAAAAATGATTCTTCTGAACCAGGCTTGGTGTAGGAAGGCCTGAGGTTTCAATATGTATCCAATGGGGCTCAAATTTGGATATGTCATAATAGACACCCATTGGAACAACATTTATGAAGAATGTATTCCCATCTGAGCAGTACAAGTGTACGTTTTGGGCCTTGCAAGGTGACTGCCGAAAATAGACTGGAATTGACTTCATTGCAGTCAGCTTGTGGGCTTGTTTTGGGCTTGATCTTCCCTCCTCAAAAATCTGGAAAAATCTGGATCTTGAAGCCCTTTGAATTATCTTTCCAAGGATATACAGCCCAGCTCAAGGAAAAACCGGAAAGCCCTTCAAATGTGATATTTGGCCCAGTAATGCAGATGTTGCCAAATTTGACCTTAAGTTGCCAAAACTTGTATAGCTTTCTCTATAAGACTCGGAATCATGAACCGTAAAATTCTCCAAACACTAGACTTCTGCATATTTCCAATGATGTATGGCTCATTATCTGGTTCTCCTTGAGCAAGTACAGTCCAATTCATTAAGTTGACTGATCTGCTACCATAATGAACCAACTTGTCTCCAAAATGCATTTAATGAGTCTCAAGCTTATTACACTTGAGACAAAAACAAAACTTATTAAAAGCACAAGTTTAACTCAAAAACATAACCAAATCATAAGTTAGAAGGATACAAAATGACATGTAATTATGCACCGATCATCGCGTCGCTCCGTGTCGCCGTCGCTTCAGCTGACGGCTCGTGTGATGTGAGCATGTGGAGGCATCGTGGCGAAGGACTAAGAAATGGATGGTGGCGATGGTCGGGTGGTTTTGATAAAAATGGAAGGGAATTTTTCAGTTCTTCATTTTTCTGCCATTGCTGCCGTGCTAGAGCTCTGAGTGAGTCTGTGCGAAGGAACGAGTTTTGGTTGAAATTTTTTTTTTTTCCTGGCAAGGGAAATTCCTGGTAAGTTATGCCTTCCTCCCTTTTTCTCTCTTTTCCTTCCTCATCCTTCTTTCTTTCCCAGAATACGTTTTTTGTTGGGGTTTCTCTGGGTCTAGTGTGTTGTAGTGTTTGTCGAATTTTTTCTTGGTTTCGTACGGTTTTGATTCTTAGATTCCAACCCTGCCCCCGCCTGGTTGTGTTTGAAGTGTTTAATCAGGAGAACGATGTAAGCCGATCGAGACATGTCTGAATTCGCAAAAGACGGGTAGTAGTAGGTCGGCTTTTAGGGGTGATAGGGAGGATGAAGATGTGGTGGAGCAGATGTATGAGGCAGCCGACAGAGATGGGGGAAGGCATGCCCATTGGTCTTGGTGGAAAATTTGAGTACCGTCGGGTTGGGGGGGTGCCGAGCAAGGCGAGGTAGGAGGTGCCGACCAGATGAGGTAGGTACTACCGATCAAGGCGATGTAGGAGGTGCCGAGCAAGGCGATGTGGAAGATGAGGGAGGAGTCAGAGAAGGAGTCACAGTGGCTGTACCTGGCTCTAGTGGCTGGATAGGCGGTCATGTGGATGTAGAAGAGACCGAGGATGGGTGGTCTGCGATGAGCATCCGAGCACGATGACCTGACAAAAATTACGGCGGTTGAGAGAGGAATATGCCATACCGAGCAGTGTAAGGCTCCGAGCACCAACCGGGAGGGAGAAGCCGAGCACGCCTCCCCTTGGCTGGGTGACGTTGTGTGCCGATATGTTGAAGCAAGGTGTTCGGCTACCACTATCTCCATTTATACAGGAGTGCGTGGCTCGGCTCGGTGTAGCTCCACATCAGATGAACCCCAACGTGTCCAGGACCATGGTAAGCGTAGAGGTGTTGTGGCGACGAGTGCATGGTTCAAAGCCGACCATAAATCAAATGTTGCATTGCTTTTTATTGAAGAGGAGTCTACATCAGGTCGGCTTCTGCTACCTTCAGAGCGTAGTGGGAAAAATGATAGAGAGCAACCCCTCATCTCAAAAGACCTAGAAACCGCATTGGTTCTACTCCTCGGGGGCATGGGAGTTCCTAGAAGGCACCAAGCCGAGGCAACCCAGAGTTCAAAGGCGGTTCCGAATGCCAAGTCTGGTTTGGTGTGTCAGGCCCCTCCCCTTAGGGTTTTTAGTCTCCCCATGTGTGTGTTGTGTTTTTTTTTTTTTTTGGTTTGGGTGGGGGGGGGGCTTTTTCTTCTTTGTTTTGCTTGTTTTGAGATTTGTCTAACATGTAACCAATGCAGTAGAATTGGAAAGAGCCGACCTATCAGCTCCTGAGCAAGAGCAAGTTGAGGAAGTGTTGGCGTTGTCGAGCACTGAGAGAGCGGCAGACATTCTTCTAGCGAGCGAGGGGCTAAGTGACTCAATAGGTGAGTGACTGCTCTCCTGTTCACTGATACTAGGGGGTGGTGAAGTGGTGATTTAACTTGATTCATGTGCTCAGGGATGAGGCCAAATCGAAACGACCCCAGCATTCAGGCGAGGTTGATGAAAATGGCCAAGGAGACGGTCAGCGATCGGCTGGGCTGGGGGATCGGCTGGGGGATCACAGCCTCCTCGGTCGGGGGGGTCGCCTCATATGTCCATGGCTAGAAGCCAAGGTGCAAGTGTGGTTGCTACACCGGCTCGAGTGGGGCAAAAGAGGCGAGCCGAGGAGGCCTCACCTCGGGATCCAGGAAAGAGACGTGCCGAGGGTGAACCGAAGCGGGACACGGGGAAGCGACCAGGAAGCTCCGGCTGTTCCTGATTCGGGCAAGAAAGTAAGTGTGGATCCTATGAGTGATCCATTGGAGCCATGGGTGGATGATGAGCTGGCACTGAGAGGCTATCAAGAAGCAGCCAAGCGGGTTTTGAAAGTGGAGGTGGTAGAGAGCATGTTTCCTGAGGAGATGGGTTACAGTGGTATGACCATGTCCGCTTTGGAGGACCAACTGAAGGTAACCTGTTCTGACCCTTTTTTAGCTGGTTCTGACCCTTTTCTAGCTAGTTTGCTGTTCTGCTGACATGTCCTTTGTATTGCCTTGGTGTAGGCTACCTTCAAGCTCTTTGTCGCTGCTCAAATCGTTCCTGCTCACCGTGATTTTGATCGAGGCAAGAGAGACGAGCAGGCCGTCACTGGTGGCTGAGCTGAACAGGACCATTGGGGAGAAGACGAAGGTGGAGGAGGAGCTATCACTTGGTGTAGGGTCGGCTGAGACGAGAGATGAAGAGAACGCCGAGCTTCTGCCATCGTGAATAGCTGACTGCAGACAAGCGTAGCCTAGGCGCAAGACCGTCCAAGTCTCAGGGGGAATTAGGTGAGGCCAATCGCAAGATTGAGGCGTTTGCATCAGAGCTGGAGTCTTGCTATGATAATGCAGTGAAGGACTATGTAGGGTTGGGGAGAAGTATCCGTCTTTGGACTGGGGTTTTCTCGGCGGTGAAGTGGATGAAACTGAGGCTGGAGTTGACCAGGGGGGGGGCTGATGTGGGCCTTAGTTCCGAGCCGGTGATTGAAGTAGCCGAGCCCTCGAGCCAGGGTGGTAGTGGCATAGCCCAAGTGTCTTCCCAGCCACCTTTCCAATCTGACTTGGTTCAGCCAAGGCGATGACGGCCATCCCCGATAGTAGTTGAGGCCTGTAGGTCTAGCTGTACTTCATTTTGTGGCAAATGTAAGCAGGTTATTTTGCAATAATTGAAACAATTGAACCTATTGATTAGCTCAGTGTACAGTGTACGTGCTCAATACTTGGTACTTTTGTGTTTGGTTTGTTTATTAAATTATCGTTGGAGGTACCTTTGTTATTTTTACCAATTCTAAGTTTTAGTAAACATGCATGTGCGTGGTTGGTGTAAGCGGAACCGACAGAGGTTACCAAACTAAAGTAAGCTAAGAAACTACGAAAAAAAGGACAAGGTACCAATCTCAAACAACGATTTTACGAATAACAAGCAACTGTATTAAGTTCAAAAGGTTTGGTTTACAAAAAGGCGTGTAGTCGAGCACATGACTAGCTCGGGTAATCCAGAATACCGTGCTCATGCTCGGGGGAGGGTATTTAAAATAGGCGGTACATGGTGACAAAAATAGGTGGTCTGTGGCAGGATCCCGCACTACTACCTAAGGATAGTACTTCCTGAGGTGCTCGGCGTTCCATGGATGAGGCAACTTCTTGCCATTCAGCTCAGCAAGTCGATACGTGCCTGGTCGGGAAAGGTCAAGGACTTGGTAGGGTCCTTCCCAATTAGCCCCCAACGTGCCAGCGGTCCTATCCTTGGTTCCGAGCAGCACTTTACGGAGGACCAGGTTGCCAGGGCGAAAGTTTCGCTCGCGAACATGCTGGTCGTAGTACCGAGCTGTTCGTTGTTGATATGTGGCGAGATGAATGGCCGCTTGGAGTCGATGTTCTTCAAGTAGATCCAAGCTAAGGGTGATTTGTTCCGCATTCTGCTCGGGCGTGTAATGGGTGACCCCTGGGAGAGTATGCCAACCTCAATGGGAATTATCGCCTCGGCTCCGAAGGTAAGAGAATATGGGGTCTCGCCTGGAGGTGCGTTCGGTGCAGTGATAGGCCCACAAGACCTCTGGTAAGAGTTCCGACCAGGCTCCTTTTTTAGCCCCCAGTTTTTTCTTAAGGGTTCGCTTGAGGAGTTTGTTCACGGCCTCGACCTGGCCATTCGCCCCCGGGTGAGCTGGGGAGGAGAATCAGAGGTTGATTTTTAGGTCAAAGCAGAAGTCCCGAAATTTTTTGCAATCGAACTATTTGCCATTATCCGTGATGATGGTGTGAGGGATACCGAAGCGACAAACTATATTTTTCCATACAAAGCTTTGTACCTTCGCAGCTGTGATAGTGGCCAAAGGTTCGGCCTCCGCCCATTTTGTGAAATAATCTACCGCGACAACCGCATGAGTGGTCTGTCCCTTTCCTTTAGGCATAGGCCCAATTAGGTCTAGCCCCCATTGCGTGAATGGCCAAGGGCTAGTCATAGTGGTCAGCCGTTCGGATGGTTGGTGAGGTATGTTGGCAAAGTATTGACAAGGACGATAAGAGGTGGCTAGGCGTTTGACGTCGGTATTTATGGTCGGCCAGAAATACCCTCGGCGGATCACTTTACTTGCCATGGACTGGGCTGCTGCATGATCACCACAAATGCCCTCGTGAATCTCTTGAAGGGCTTTGACTCCCTTCTCGGGGGTAACGCAAAGTAGGAGGGGTAAGGAATGACCTCGTTTATACAGTTTGTGGTCGATGATTGTGTAGCGTGTAGCTCGAGTCTGGATTCGCCGGGCCTGGACCTTGTCTTGGGGAAGTGTACCATTGGCTAGAAATGCCCGTATCGGGGTCATCCAAGTGGGCGTCTCATCAATGGCCATGTTTGTCCAATCTACTTGGTTGATGCTTTTCTCTGCTAGGTATTCGATGGGGATGTCTCGGGTGAGCTCGGTGTCTAGAGCCGAGGCTAGGCGAGCAAGAGAGTCGGCTCGAGCGTTCTCCATTCGTGGGATCTGCATGAGAAGTTGTTTTACTTTCTCAACATAGGCCGTTATGTGCTGTTCTCGGGCCTAGTATTCATCAGTAACTTGATTGACCACCAGTTGGGAGTCACTATGTATGACAATGTGGTCTACCCCCAGCTCCTTCGCCAATCGAAGGCCTGCCAACAGTGCCTCACATTCTGCCTCATTATTAGACGCTCGGAATCGGAATCGCAAAGCGTATTCCACCGTGATTCCATTCGGGGATATTAAAACAAGTCCCGGGCCGCATACCTGTAGGTTGGATGCACCATCGACAAATAAGGTCCATCCTATTCTGGTCGGATCGGTGGGCTGGACGCCACCCGTGTTGAGCTGTATTGGATTCAGGATTGGCTCCAACATTCGCGGTGTGCTAAGAACTTGTGCTGGTGCGGTGAATTCGGAGATGAAGTCGGTTGGTATGTGATATCGAACTCACCTAATTCTACCGACCACTTGATAGTCGTCCTGAAGTTTCTGGTTTCTTAAGAACCAGGCTCAGTGGCTAGTCAGGAAGGACTTGAATGGAGTGAGCCTGGAAATATGGACGGAGCTTACGAGCCGAGGTGATCAGGGCGAGGGCCAGTTTTTCGATCTCCGGATATCGGGTCTATGTACCGAGCATAGCCTTGTTGACATAGTAGACTGGGTGCTTGCAATCTTATCCTGGTCCCGGGTGAGCACCGAGCTGATTGCGGAAGAAGAGACTGACAAATACAGTGATAGGATGTCGCCGGCCTCGGGTTTGGATAAATTGGAGTCTGTCCCAGATGTTCTTTCAAGCTCTCAAAAGCGGATGCACACTCGGGTGTCCAGTTCGACAAACTTTTTGTTCCCTTTGAGCGCTTTAAAAAGGGGAGGCAACTATCAGTGGCATTGGAAATGAATCGGTTTAATGCCGCCACGCGTCCTGCGAGAACTTTGGACCTCCTTCCTTGTTCTGGGCTGGGTCATACCGATGAGTGCCTGGATCTCTTCTGGGTTGGCTTTGATGCCTCTATGACTGACGAGGAAGCCCAGAAATTTACCCCAGCCGACCCCTAACACACACTTTTCTGGATTCAACTTCATGTCATACTTCCTTAGGATGGCGAAAGTGACTTCGAGGTTGGTGACATGTTGGTCGGCTAAGACACTTTTTACAAGCACATCGTCGACATAAACCTCCATACTCTTGCCTATCTAATCAGCGAACATTCTGTTGACCAGTCGCTGATATGTTGCCCCGGCGTTTTGAGTCCGAACGGCATGACTTGATAACAGTAGGTGCCGCGATCGGTGATAAACAAAGTGCTTTCTTGGTCGACTTGGTGCATACGAATCTGGTTGTACCCTGAGTACGCATCCATAAAGCTCAATAGTTCATGCCCTCCTGTGGCGTCGACCAATTGGTCTATTCTTGGTAAGGGGAAACTATCTTTGGGGCAGGCTTTGTTAAGATTTGTGAAATCCACACACATTCGCCACTTATCCTCCGTCTTCCGGACCATGACAGCATTGGACAACCAGCTAGGATAATCCATCGGGCGAATAAAATTATTTTTTTCTAACTTGTCGACCTCTATCTTCATTGCTGTGTACCTCATAGCGTCATATGCCCGACGCTTCTGGGGGACAGGCCGGTGTTGTGGGTCAATGCTGAGGCGGTGGGTGATTATGTCGAGGCTCATCCCCGCATATCCTCATGGGACCATGCAAAGACGTCAGTATTTTTTGTCAGGAACCTAACCAGGTGCTCGGCAGACTGGGGGGGAGCTGGGAACCGCGTAAGACCTGATCCGGGTGGTCTAGAAAAGGCGATACGTGCTCCAGGTCTTCGACCGATTGGGGGTTCACAGGACTGATTTCGCCTCTTGGGTCGATGACGGCCGAAGGAGTGGTGAGGGCATTGTTCTCGCAAGTTTCCACGCAGAATGCTTCGTAGGGCAATCGGGTTTTTATTTTGACAGAGGAGGCGTAGCAGAAGTGCTCTCATATTGATCGTCAGGTTGAGGTCTCCTATAGCGGACCGACCAAGAATAACATTGTATGAGGAAGGGCATTCGACGATGATGAAGTCAGTAATGACACTAGCATGCTTCGGGTGCACCCTTATGGACAGGGTTAGAGGCATGTGGCCGAGGGGTTGCACATGGCTTCCATCGAAGGCGATTAGTGTAGGGGGCGTCGATCGAGGAAACTCTCACTACCCGGAGCTCCCTAAAGGTACCCGAAAAAATGATGTTAACGGAACTGCCCCCATCTATGAACACCGGGCAACCTCGCAGTGGGCAATCTCGGATGTGATGACCAGGGGGTCATGATGGGGAAAGGCGATACCCACGGTATCGCTCTGGGAGAAAGCGATCGGCTCTTGTTCGGGGAGGGTTGGGTAGGGTGATTAACCACTACGTCCATGGCCATGATCTCGGTAGGCTCGTGCTGGTAGGCCCTTCCGTATCTCTTTAAAGCTCGGTTGGAACCGCCAGCCAGGGCAGGCCCTCCCGATATGGTGGATATGTACACCCGGGACATTCCTGGTTCATCGTTGATCTTGCTTTCTGTGCGAGTGTCCATGGGTGTGGCCTGTCCTGAAACATACTCTTTTAATTTTCCCCGCCCGATCAGTGCCTCTATCTCTTCCTTCATTGATAGCAGTCGTCCATGTGGTGACCATAGTCGCGGTGATATTTGCAATACTTGCTATCATCTTTCCTTCCTCGGTAAGGGAACCTCACCTTTTTCGGGTTAGGGAGTTCGTCAACTATGACCACAAATATCTCCCCTTTTGATTTATTCAGAGGGGTATAATTTGTGTCCTGGTTATGCTCTCTCTGGCCTAATTTCGTCCTTCCAAGCCGATCCGGATTCTCCTTTCTTCGTTTCACCGAGCGATCATATGCGTAGTCATTGGGTCGTTTGTCTCTAGGCTGGTACAATGTGTGCACCGTTGAAGCTGACCCCACCGTGGATTTTCTTGCCATATTTAATTGCTCAGCTCGGGAATAGCTGGTAGCTTCACGGAGGAGATCTTTGTACGTCTCGGGGGGTTTCTGGTGAGAGAGAAGTAGAAATCCCTTCCCTGAAGACCTCCCATCAGAGCATTGTGCGCCGTGGCCTCATTGCAACCTTCACAACGTGCATACTCTTTGTTGAATCGAGTAACGTAATCTCTTAGTTTCTCATCGGGCGTTGCTTGACCGTGGACAAGTCGTTTGCGGTGTACAGCCGATCAGATATGATCATGTATCTCTCTAAGAAGACTTTTCGGAGCTCGGCGAAGGAGCTGATGGATTCCGGAGCGAGTCGCTTGAACCAGCTTGTGGCTGGGCCTTTGAGTGTAGTTGGGAATAGGCGGCACTTGGTTGCTTCGTTAGCACCGCGTCCTTCCATGGTCGTAGAGGTCTGTCATCCCATCATCCAGAGGAATTTTTGGAGCTTTCGAATCTCCTACCACCCGAGCGTTCAACAGATCCTGGGTGTATGGTAATGGGATCTCCTCGTCAGTGAACTCTAGTCCCCTGGGCATTTTAGATTTTTCGACTTGCCCGAGCCGATCCCACACACTTTTCACTCGCCGGTGACCAAATCTCTATGTTTGGAAGTGATGCCGTCAATATCTTCCTCGGCTTCCTCAGCCTCCTCTGAGCCAACCCGATTTTTCCCTTTGCGGATGTTTTCCACCAGGCGCTTGTTGCGTTCCCGCCAGGCCTTCTTCTCCTTTAGTATATTTCTCGCATCGGCTATGCTCAGCTCTGGCGTCTCATTGCCGTCGACGAGGATGTGTTCCTGTTGGCGTCAGGGGCGTCAGCCGACTCGAGCTCTTGTTGCGCTTGTACCCTCTCTGCCAACTCGGCGTGACTTTCCTGGAGTATCTAGTTTTGCGCACGGAGGCTGTTGCTGAGGTTCTGCACATCCTTGATGCCCTTCAAGATTAGGTTCATCTTCTCCTCTAGGCCCTTCAGACGACCCGATCTCAACTTTTCTCTCCTCCGCCTTTGGGCATTTCTCCTAGCCGCACCCGAGGAGGCTTTCTTTCTGAGGTGTTGATTTCTCAACAAACTTTTGATTTTGTATGGGTTGGCGCTGAGACGGGTGAGGGGATGCAGCTTCTGTTCGTAAAGAAGATATTATTCCCACAGACGGCGCCAAATGTTCTCCTTTGTATCCTTCACGTATTGTTCAACTCGGACTTGTGTATCCTGATCACGAGTAAAACAAGGTCAGATGAGGGTGAACTGGGAGTGATCCCAGTTGTCCCCTCTCTGATGACTAAGTTAGGGAACACTCTTTTTATGAGAGATCAAGAGGGATCTAGAGTTTTTCCAAGTGAGAGTACTTATTACCTTTGTCTAAAGGTTGGTGGGGGGTATTTATAGGAGAAGGATGGTCATAAAGATCTTTTTTAATGAATCAGACCATTCTCCTTGATGGAGTGACATTTAATGTTTTGCTTCTGTTTCACCTACATTCTTGACAGGGGTCAGTGGATGAAGTGGCAGGAGATCAGGGATGGGAAGTGTATTGAATGCTCTCTTTCTATCCACCTGTTTTACTTGTAGTTTGGAGGGCAAGACGACACCTGGTCAAGAGTGGGCGGTGCATTTATTTGATCTTACTCCTTGCCAGGCTGTCTTATTTAATGCTCTTCTGGAGCAGATGCTTTTCGAGTCATAGTGATCGGGTCAGATGATCAGACTACCGATCAGGAGCCCAATCCTGAGATCGGGTCAGGAAACAGTAAAAGTAGACGACATGGGCCAATCAAAGCCACGTGGTCTCCTAGTGGGCTCGGCTCATAGTGATGGTATGCTCCATCAACAAAAGTCGAGACCAAACAATTCAATGTAAAGAGCTGAAATTACCTGCCATCAAGGATAAACCTACAAGTCTAAGAATTCCTGAAAGAGATTCGTATATTTTTCGACTTCCAATGTGAAAAAACCAAGAAGGCATGTGCGGAAGCTCATAATTCTTCTGTGCATCATTTGATGCGTATGGTATACCTTTCTCCTGGATGCCTTTTATCTTTGAATTTTGAGGAACAGGAGCCGTGATTGTCAGGGAATCGCTGGTAATGTTAGTTCTAGCTTTCAACTAGAGATCCAGAGTCAAGGTATTCTACGTCCTGAGGATGACCTCGATTTAAGAAGCTTGTTTGGGCCTAAAATACCACGCACCAGCCCAATTCATTATTGGCCCATATCAAAAGCAGGAGTTTGGGCTTTGTTTAAAGTCAAAATTCAGCCCAGATGGTTTTAGAGGCCCATATCTTTGTGAAAAAATGAGCAAGGATTAAAATTCACAGATTAAAGATTAATTGCCATTAAATGGTGATTTAATCTAAACAAATCAGTGTCTAAATGATTTTAGGATTAGGCCCAGTTTCTAATCCCTCCAAAGAAACACAAAATTGGATAATCACCATTGATCTCAATTCCAAAGTTCAAATCAGCAGATTTTTTGGGAAAGATCTTTTTCTCTCAAAGGCCCACGTGACTCTGAAAAAGTCAAAATTTTCAACTAGGCAGAGGAAGTGATGGGGAGTTAATTAAAAAAAAAGGATAAACAAAAGAACACTCTCCATGAACATTTAAAATGCCAGAAAAGGAGGGCGGCCAAGTTTCCTTTCTATGTTCATGAGGGCTCTGCATAGAGCAAGTTGTGTTTTCAAAAAATACAAACAAGAAACTGGAGAGTTGTTTGCCAGAAAAAGCAAATGGACCATCATAGAACTGAACTGTTGATGGTTCTTTTTACCAGATTAATAACTTCCCCCTTTTGCGTTGGAAAAGGAAAATCCTTTTTAAAAAAAGATCAGCCCTCCAAATATTAAAGAATAAACCCTCATTCAGATTCTCTATAAATATGAGAGGAGGTGAACAGGGTTGAGGACAGCCAAAAATTCAGTCAAAACAAAACTCTCAAGTCATACTGACAATTTCAAAAACAAGATCATTCAATCTCAAAAGTCTTCGGACTCTAAAGCAATCAAGCCATTTGGTTTGAAAATTCATCCAGCTCCTAAGCAAAATAGGCAGAACTAGACTTTTGACTCCAATTCAATTCAGGGAAGCAATTCACAAAGGAAACGAGATTTCTCTCGTTACAAATTTGGTTTAGCATAAGCCAAATCAAGCAGAACTTGAAGGTTTTCATAATATGAAATCCTCAACAAATTTATAGAGGTGCCTTGATCTCTCAGAATTGTCAGAATAGCTCTTGGATGATTCATAATCAAGCAGAACAGGTACTACATGCAGCTCCAAGTCAACAATCATCAATCCAGTCACTTCCAGCCCTGTCCAGACTGAAGAGATCTCAATTATGCCCATCCAACAAGCCTCTCCATGGCTTAAATAGATTAAAGCTCTGCCAATCTCAACATTGGTATCGATTTCCAGCTGAAACCTCATCAGTTGAAGGTGCTGACGTTTGAATCTAGCGTAGACACATTCAATCCAGCCTGAGTCATAGGCGACAATCCAAGCAGAAATCAAAGCCCAATGTTCTGTTGTCCTTTCAGACATGGCAGTCCCTTTTTGTTTTAAGTTGTGCAATAGGCAATTCTTCTTGAAACAGTTTGATTTATTTTTAATATTCATTTTGGCCAGAACTACTAGTTTTTATTGTGAGAAATTGTGAAGTCCTCACCAGCCTGAGGCAAGAAAAGAACTTACTTGGGAGATATTTCTCACCCAAATTCACAATCTTTTGTTTAAAGTCAGTAACTTGGGGCACAAGTTATCTATTTTTCACAAGTCTTTTAGGGTTTTTAACAATTAACAGTGACACGCTTGCACACCAAAGAAAGTTAACTTGTTGACCACAAATGGTTCTCAAGCCAATGGGGAACTTTACCCTACCATCACATAACTAAATCAAAACGATTGAACAAAGCTTATCAAGACAACCAGCAAATACCGAATTCTGACTCATACAAACAGAAAAAAAATGTCCAGGAAACGAGTAGCTGTTACTTAGGCTGGCATTCCCAAGGAAAATAATGCCATAGGCAAGAATAAAGAACTTCAAACTCCATGAAAGGGTGTCTTTGAAAGTAAATAATAAGGGTTATGAATTCTAGTTTGTTGAATGGTATGTTGTACATATTTGAATGTAGTTTGAGAACAGTTTTAAAAGATTATGCATGGTCAAATTCAAGTTAAGAAATGTTGGGATTGATCTCGTTTTAAGAAGGGATTTTTGGGTTATCTATTTAAGAACTGATTTTTTTGGAAAGTTGAGAAATGAGATTTATTAGAAAAAGAGGAAATGTTATGATAAGTTTCAGAAAATGGTTGCCCCACGAGTCACGGGGACGACTGAATCGTGTAGTGCGAGGATTTGAGTTCTCAGGTTGATTATATCTTCCTAGGTCTTGCGAGGGGATTTGACAGATATGCGTTTCGGGCTGATCACCCATTCTGCAAGGATATGTGTTCTCGAGCTGACTACGTGTCCCCTGATTTCTACGAGGATATGCATTTTCAGCTGACCATGTGTTCCCCAAGTTATGCTCGGATGTAACATACATGGTACTTGTAATTGACGGAATATTATTGGAATTGATGGAATATTAGTGGAATTGACGGATTATGATTGGGGGTACTCCTAGGTGGAGAGTATTTGAGTTTTGAGATGTTTTAAACTACAATTGATGATTTTATAGAGAGAGGAGAATAAATATAGGGAGGAGTCGTGTGGAGAAAATATAGAGAGAGGAGAGTGGAGAGGCCGGCGACAATGATGTTGTCGTCGGCTAGGTTGAGAGAGGGAGAGAGCTTCAGGTATTTTTCTAGGGTTTTTGAAGTACCTTTAATAATGAATGAAGCCATCTATTTATAGGAGCCTTGGAGGCTAGGGTTTCGTAGAGAATAAAAATCTTATTAGAAATGAGTTTATTCTTTCCCCAAATTGCAGAGATTGAGTCCATTAGGGATTTGATTGGGATCCAAATCTCCTAATTTGATGATGATAATATCTCTTTATTCGGACAATATCTAAATTAGTGCTATTATCTTATTAAATAAAGATAATATCACATAATGAAGATATTATCTCAATTTTGGTATTAATTAATTGGCCAAATAAATGAGCTCAATTAATTAATCTAAGGGATATTCTTCTTTTCCACGTGGCGTGTTGTGATTGGAGACGAAAATATTTGCTCCCACAAATGCCCCCCAGCTCCTGCATGGCGCTTGTGTGACATGTAGGAGAAGACATTATTTTTCGGGCTCTCCCACTATGTCTAGACTTTCTTCAGTGAGTTGGACTCCTTTTGCAGATTGGGTTCCTAATTGGAGTGGGCTTTTGACTTTTCTTGGAGTTGGGTTCCTAGTAAGAATGGGCTTGCGATTCCTTCTTGACCTAGGATGCTGAACCCTATAAATGCAGGGCTTCTCTTCTCTTTTTCACATCACAAACTTAACTTCCCTACTTTCTAGCTTGAGAGAGATCTTGGAGAATTTGTACTACTTGTTGAAGAGAGGAGTAGCAGTGCATCCCAAGGTAAGTCGAGCATGTATATTTTTGGACAAGACCCAACCCAAATTCTACTTTGGAATCCGGGTCGAGTCCCGTGTGTGTCAAACACCAGGCAGGTATCGAGCACGAATGACCAAAATACCCTTTTTGCCCTAAACTGCAAAATGAAAACACACTTAAGGGTTTAACTACTGCCAGAAAAACGGGCAGAGTCTCCCCTGAAAAACGGACATTTCCCAATTGTTTGTGCCTAATAAATCACGGCCTCCAGCTGGCCAAAGAGGCTCCTTTCCTCGGCCTTAGTGTTTACTCGTGGGCTTGAAACGCAGCGTTTCATCGGGGTATTTGGCCTTCCAGAGAAACAAGAGAAAAATTGCTAAGGCACGATCATCTCGGCCTCGATTGAAGACCGAGGCCAAGATCAAGCAAAGTCACGGCCAAAGGCATTAAAATCAGATCATCACGTGAGAGGAGGGTCCCACGCTTCATTTAATGAAGCAAGGCCTCTGTTTATTGCAGCAAACCCACTGGCCAAGAATGAGCATTTAATGCACGAGGGAAGGTGGGAAGTGATTGGAGTCAGGATTTGGTGATAGGGATCAGAGTGATTAGACGCCAACATTCTCACAAAGCTCTTTGCAGCCTGAGAGATTAGGTGACCAGCCTCCAGAGCAATAAATGCGTCTCCACGGCCAGCAGCGCAGAACCCACGATCAGGGGGCGGCCGAGATTCACCGGGATTTAGGGGGTCACATCACCATACTTCACGATCCCAAATGTCGATTAGACTGCCCACTTGCGCTAATCAGGCTCCACCATGCAGATTTTCAGCCTCGATTACCCCTCCAGGAACTCTGCCTATAAATACAAGACTCAGGACCACATTCAAAGGGTTCAAACACCAAACAAAAGCCTCCCACGGAGCAACTTATATTTTCCTGTCATGCACTTTCAATATTTTACTTGCTTTCCTAGGAGTAGTGTTAGTTTGTAAGGAAAATCCATTCATCAATATATCATACGACCCTTGGTTTTCAAGGCGCCGGAGCACCATCCTTGTTATTCGCTCACTCACCCCATATATCATATGACCGTCGCTCCCTAGAGCAGCGCGCCGGAGCACCGCCCAAAACCCACCAACATCACCACTCAACGGCCTTGTAGTTCAGGCCGTGAACCTGGGCAGCCGAGACTAGTTCCTCTCTCGGCTACAATCGTTTGATTAGAAGACAAGTTCAAACATGCGCACCACTCAACCATTCTATCCCCATCAACCCAACTCGACGCACGGAGACCGTGCTGGCACGCCCGCACAACCGCACCGCACCCAAAAGCAGGAAACCGCGTGTCAACGCATATCCCCTCGGCCCGGAACTCCAGGCCGTGAGATTTGCGCGGCGAGACACCAATAAATTTCCACCTAAAAATATGCAGTTAAAAAAATCCCAATTGTTCAGCATGCATCAGACAAATAAATCTGAATGGCATCAGGCCTCTTTATACCACATAAATCGTTCAACTATCTAGAATCTGGTCTCAACTCTCAGAACAACATGAATATGTTATCAATTTCCAATATGACCTAACTGAACAAATTTTCAGCACTTGATCTTGCTGAGCTATGAACATCCCCACGAGGTTTCACAAGTGGCACTAGCTGTTGAGTGAGTATCGGGAGGTGGTCGGCGGTTGCCCCCTGCCCAGGATGTCAAGAGATGGAAGAAGAATGGTCCGAGACCCTAATGATTTGCCTGCGGACAGGAGGAATGTTCTGTTGAACCCCTTAAAAAAGGAAGGCTGATGTTAAGCCCTCATGTGTCTCTCGTTGAGGAAGAAGCCAAAGCTCTCTTCTACCGAGAAGACACAAGTAGGAGTTGTTTCTTCGTCATCTGCTAGGGTTAAATTTCTTGGTGGTGCAAATAGCAAAGAGATGCTAATATCTGCTTCGTGAAGTAGTCCGTGCGCGAACTAGTTCACCCTGAAAGGTAAATAGATGCTGATATTCCTGTTCGAAGTTCCAGTCGTCTGCACCAGTTAAAGGATGGAGATCGAATTTGGAGGTCTGCTCATCCGTCCAACCATCATGATCCAGCTATTGAGTCACGAGCAGTCATGCATGGAGTTGATTTAGCGTCGTTGACTCTTTTGGAGGTGAGGTTGGCGGCAGCTAAGAAGGCAAGAGAGTCATCTGTCCAGGCGAAGGGTTCTTCTGCAATGCCAACGGCTGGTCCCAAGGTGGACAAGTCCAGTCCAGCATGGGATGTAGGTGTGTCTGATTTGCTCAAGACGATCTTTCTGTCAAGCCCGTCCACTTGTGTTAAGCTAGTTGATCATATCCATCAGGCCGACGATCTTGATACCTTCTCAAGTCTTTCCTTGGAAAAAAAATAAAGGGAAACAACATTTCATCAGCTTCAAAAATGAGTAGTTTTTGTAACTGAGACTATCTGGAACTTGTCTGAGTTGCCCCTTCTTTTCTTAGCTCAGCGAGTTGGAGAAGAAGAATGCTGAATTGAGTAGCAAGCTCTCTGTCGAGCAAATCCATTATGAGAAGAAGACGTCTGAGTTGAGGGTGATGATATTTGAGCTGAAAAGTTCCCTTGCTAAGAAGAATGGTGAACTTAGATCTTCTGTTGTTGACTTGGTTAGTCGAAAAGATGCCTACTTCCGTCTTGAGTGCAAGAATGCTGACATCTTCCTCAGTTATGACAAGCTTCTGGCTAGATTTGGCATCTATCGCAAGTCTGTTGAAAAATTCAAGTTTGATGCTATCATAGATGCGTACAAGTTGGGCTACTTGGACTGCACAAATGGGTCTGTGTTCGGTTCATTTTTACACATGATTTATCATGTTATTCACCTAACATTTTGAGTTAGTTCTTGACATTTTGTAGCTTTTTACTTTCTTTTTGTGTTTTCATAGATTTTACCTTGGTTAGAATGAAAATGAAATAAAAGTGCTTTATTGGTTATAAATTCTGTTTTTGTTCATTTTCGTAGGTCAAGTTCTTGGCCTTGGATCAGTATGCTCTGCTGCTTGGATGAGGTGAAGATCTTCATGAAACTTGTTCCAATGGATGTTGACTACAACATATCCAAATTTGAGCTCCATTGGACAAGTATAGCCTTTCCATCTGATCCAGCATGTTACCACAGTTCTGAAATATGTCTTGGGCCAACTTTCACCTCCACTTGATGGCATCTTATTTCTACTTGTTACCATGCCATTTGGTAACAATAAATTACTTTAGTTAAGTGGGATTTTCTGAGACAAAGAGCATATTTGTGAAGACAAAGACATCATGGCAAAGGGGACAAGGAAGAGACAAAGGTTAAAGTGCCATGGTGGAAAGGAGAGAGAGAAGAATGAGGAATGATGAGAGGCATTTTGCTTCAGCCTTTGAACGTGGGAATTGAATTGGCAGATCACTTTGGAGCTGGAGATCAGGTTTTGAGTTAGAGAGAGAGCTTGACAAGGCAAAAGGCTTTGGCAAAAGCATGTGCATGCATGTGAAGTAAAAGGAAAGAAAATAAATGAAATAAATTCCAGTCTCTGTTCGGCAGCCAACTTGCAAGCCCAAAACGCACACTTGTACTGCTCCGATGGGAATACTTTCTTCATAGACGTTGTTCCAATGGGTGTCTAGTATAACATATCCAAATTTGAGCCCCATTGGATATCTGTTGAAACCTCTGGCCTTCCTACACCAAGCTTGGTTCAGAAAACTCATTTTTGTTCAGCAACCAAAAGAAGACCACATGGGTTGGCAGCAAAAGGCAGCCACAACTAAACACCTTTGAACCCATGTGAGGAAAGCTTGAGGTGCAGCAGCAAAAGATGAAGGATGGTGTGGGAATTCATCATAATGTTCCTCCCTCTTAGCCCTATAAATAGAGAAGTCTTCAAGCTTCAAAACACACCCCAAGGGGGGAGCTCTCAAACACTTCTCTAGAGCTCCCTTCCCTTCTCTCCCTCAAATTCTCTTAGTTTCCTTTCAAGTTGTCAATTGTTGTAACAAAATGATTTTACTAAATTTTCCTTCAAGTTTTCAAGTTCTACTTTAATTTTATTTGTAATGTACATTCTTTCTTAAGTATTCAAGTTTAATTAGTTTCCAAGTTTCAATTATGGTTTTTGTTCTTATTCATTATGCTTATAAGTTAATATGCTAGTTTGAATGATTGATCACCATTTAGGCTTGCATGTTAGCTATCTTGGTTTGAATTAAGAGTAGACACCATGCTTTAATTCGAATTGAACTATGAATAGGAAGAGTATGTATGGACATTCGACAACAAGGATTAGATACATGCTTGGTTGTTTAAATTGTTCTTCTATGCTTAATGGATTCCTAATGCTTAGTTTAGGTTAGACAACAGATGATCAAATTAGGGAATTAGGAACACAAGGTTAAGACCAAACACCATGGCTTAATCATACTTTAGCTAGAATCAATCCGTTAATCTAATTGAACTTGGGAACTTATCTGCATGAGTTATTTTCTTTTTCCTTTCTTGTTTTATTTATTTTCTTTCTTGTTTTTCTATTTTGTGTAGGAAAACTGAATTGGATTATTCAATCACCAATCCCTGTGGAATCGACCTCGCACTTACATATATTATACTACCGAACGGCTCGTGCACTTGCGAGTATCACAAGTTGAGGATACAGCTGAATCCATTTTGGTGCAGCTGAATCGACGCAATAGTCTGCTACCTTCTATGCCTTTGGAAATGAAGACATCGAGACGCTCTGCCCTAACTTGCTCCCTGTTCAAAGTGAGTAGGTCAATGTTGCGAACATGGAAGAAGCTAAAGAGTAGGCGGCCGAAGAGGCAATAGTCGAAGAAGATGGAGCAAAGGAGGACACAGCTGATGAAATGGTGGCAGATGTCGTGGAGAGCAGGGTGGAGCTGCTGAAAGCGTGGCTGATCAGGTGGATGCCGAAGAGGCTGCAGATGAAGGGTCTCCTGCCAGCGTCTCGGAGTAAATGAAGACTCCTTTATTTCTTTTCAGCTTTTGTAGTATGCTTTCTTGTTTAGAATAATTGGTCTTATTTGACCATCTGCTTTTTGTTGAACTTGGCCGGTTGGTCATTTTGCTATGGAAATTTCAGTTATTTTTTCAACTTCAATTTCCCTTGTGAACTGCTTGAGAAACCGGCTAGTATCTTGGTTGTGCATCCCCTTTAGGATGTTGAATGTTTACCCACTGCTTGCTTGAAGGGTGCTATTTTGCTCCTTCTTCAGGATCCTTTGGCTGTCATGCTAACTGAGCAGGAACCCTGGATCCCCCTTAAGGGACTCCGGGTGAGTTCTACGTCTCCCGAATGATGCTTTTGGTCGTCGCCTTGCCTCTCCCGAAGGACGCTACTTATGGGAACTATATGACTATCATGACTCCATTAGGAAACATATAGGAACCTGGATCTCACTTAGGAAATTCTCGACTCGCCTTGGGTCTCCCAAAGGATGCTTCTTGTGGGTTGCACGCCCCGAAGGACGCTGTGTGACCATTCTACCTCCCTCAGGAAATGGATAGGAACCTGGATCTCCCTTAGGGAATTCTTGGAGCACCTTACGTCTCTCGAAGGACGCTTCTCGCTAACTGCGTCTCCCTTAGGACTCTCCTTATGGGCAATTGTCTTTTTTTTTTCGGGCACATTCTAGAATGAGAAACTGAACTTGCACTGATGTTCATAAGATTACATCGCTTTATTCGAAATGGAAATAACTGAATAAAGAACCTAGAATTTCCAGCAGTTGCTTCTCTTCTTCAGAAATGTGCACGACTCAGTCATCTGCTTGGAACTAAGTAGGTAGGAGAAAGTGTCATGGATAATATCTTTGGAGGTGGCAGGCATTCCATTGTCATGGAACCTCCTTCCCTTCCATGGTGTCAAGTGTATAGCTTCCTCTGCCCCTGGACCGGCTGATCACATAAGGGCCTTCCCAATTGGGTTTCATCTTCTTTGATCCTTGCCTTTGTACAGTTTTGAAAGTCTTTTTGAGGACAAGGTTGCCCAGTTGAAATTGTCTGACCTTGGCCCTTTTGTCGTAGTGAGACTTCAACGCCGCTGATAGGAGGTGACTCGGACAATGGCTCTCTTACGTTCTCCTTTGAGTAGGTCGAGGTTTAGCTTCATTTGTTCGGAGTTTTGATCGACACTGCCAACCTCAGTGCTTATAGAGGAGGCAGTGATGTGAGGAGGAATGATTGCTTCTGTCCCATAGGTGATGGAAAATGGGGTTTCGCGCAGTTGACCTTCGCTTGGTGTTCAATAAGCCCATTGTACTCTAGGGAGCTCATCTATCCATTTCCATTCAACGCCTTTTAATCTTTTCTTTAGGTAGTCTAATATAATTTTGTTGGATGCCTCAGCCTGGCCATTGCCTTACGGATACCTCTGGGGTGGACATGTGTTGCTTGATCTTATATTTTGCAAAGAAGGCAGTGATCTACTTGTCAATGAATTGTGAGCTATTGTCGGTAACCGCGATTACGTGGGCAGCCAAACCAGTAGATAATGTTTCTCCACACAAATCGTTCCACATCAAATTCTTTAGTAGATGATAGAGCTTCGGCCTTGATCCATTTAGTAAAGTAATCAGTGGCGATGATCATCATGTCCTTCTTGGCGGGTGCTGGAGGTAGGTGACCCACTAGATCAATGGCCTATTGCATGAATGGCCATGGACTATTCTGCCCAGAATGCCATTGTAGGGGGAGACTTCATCAATGACCATGAAGTTTGAGAGCTGGTTACTAGTAGAGAGTAGATGTCAAAGTCTCCAGTGCCCATTAAAGCCAGTTAGTGACCTGGCTGATTTGTTGATCATTTTCTCCAAATTCATTTGTTGGATGACTGCCAGTTGTAGGATATTGGCTACTCTGCCCTCGTCTTCTTGGATTCGATCAACCATTGCCTGAGCGATTTGAATGCTGATGACGAAGGCGTCGTTGTGTGGCATATCAAGGCCGATTAGATCTTTCTTTTGGAAACCGATCATGGGATCGTCTTCTTCTGCCAGTGTGAGGCTAGTTGAGACTTGGGAGATAATAGTGGCCTGTTTAATCTTCCTCTTCTTTTCTTTGCTAGTCGG
>CM031923.1:10430475-10516530 GCA_018703695.1 Prunus fruticosa
GATGTGTTCAACTTCCTGTAATCAATGCAAACTCTCCAACCAGTGACAGTTCGTGTAGGAACTAGCTCATTCTTCTCATTCTTCACAACGGTGATTCCGGACTTCTTTGGAACAACTTGCACAGGGCTCACCCACTTAGAATCTGAAATTGGGTAGATGATTCCTACATCGAGTAGCTTTAAAACTTCAGCTCTAACCACCTCTTTCATGTTGGGATTTAACCTCCTTTGGGCATCACGAGATGGTTTGCTGTCTTCTTCCATTAAAATTCGGTGCATGCACATGCTTGGACTAATTCCTTTGATGTCTGCTATGGTCCACCCAATGGCTGTTTTATGCTCTTTTAGAACTTTAATTAAGCTCTCTTCTTCATGTGAGGAGAGACCTGCAGCAATTATAACAGGGAGAGTTTTGTTAGCACCCAAATATGTATATTTGAGATGATTGGGATGAGGTTTAAGTTCTAGCTTTGGTGGGATGACAATGGATGGCTCCAATTTCGTGGATGATGGTCCAAGAGGCTCAATTGGTGGCCTAAAGGATGATGGGTATGGCGGAAACACTTCTAAGGCAGCCATCACTTCTTGGAACTCCAGTTCACAAAGATCTTCCTCTTCTTGTGTTAAGACAACTTCTAGAGCATCATTAGACTTTCTCTGCAAAATTTTGGAAGAAACCTCATGATCCACAACATCAATTGAAAAGCAAGAATCAAGAGAGATAGAAGGTTGAGATAGAGCATTAAGCATTTTAAATTCAACAGTTTCACCCAAAACAGTCATGGAGAGGGTGCTATCTTTCACTTTGATGATTGTGTCTGAGTGGCCATGAATGGCCTGCCTAGGAGAATGGGATCAACACGATCTCCATTTGGATTGTCTTCCATGTCCATCACTACAAAATCAGCAGGGAGAATTAGTGTATTAACTTGAACTAGAATATCTTCTACAATACCTTTTGGATATTTTATAGAATGATCAGCTAGTTCAAGTCGCATTGAAGTCTTCTTCATCCCTTCTAAGCCAAGCTTTTGATATACTGAATATGGCATTAGATTGATGCTTTCTCCCAAGTCCAACATGGCTCTTCCAACCTTCTTGCCTCCAATGTTAATGGGAATGTCAAAGCTGCCAGGATCATCTAGTTTTGGTGGAAGCTTCCTTTGCAATACAGCACTTACATTCTGGTCGAGCTTTACTCCTTCATTTGGAGCGAAATTGAGCTTGTGAGTTTTCAAGTCCTTGATGAATTTTCCATATGCAGGAATCTGTTCAATAAGATCAAGCAAAGGCAAATTGATATTAACTTTACTCAAAATATCATAAATCTCTTTAAAAGCCTTATCTTGCTTTGCTTTCTTAAGACGGCCTGGAAATGGAATCTGTGGAACATATGGAGCGCGTGGCACGTATCTATCTTCTTGAAGATGTGGTGGCACAAATTTGTCATCCCTTTTATGCAATTGGAATTGATCGGATTTCTGATAATCTGATTTGGCCTTAGGAGCAGATTGAGAAGTTTTGAGTTGTTCTCCTTCCGTGGCCATGGTCTCCTCCTCTTCATTTTCTACAATCACAACATCATTTGAAAGATTAGAATCATCTTTATTATCAATGATCTTACCTGATCTGAGCACATGAATGGCCTTGGCTTCTAGGTTCTTTGGATTGATCTCAATTTGGCTTGGCCATTTCCCAGGCTCTCTTTGAGTTATTTCAGCAGCTATTTGGCCTAATTGGACTTCCAATTTGGAGATGGCAGCTTGTGTAGTTTGCTGAAAATTGGATTGGTTGATTGCCATCTGCTTCACTATATCTTCCAATGATGATGATGATTGTTGTGGCCTTTGGAATGAAGGGGGATTTGCTTGATTCTGGGTATTTCTCCATGAAAAGTTTGGATGATTCCTCCAACCTGGATTATAACTTTGAGAGTATGGATCATTTCTTGGACCTTGGTTGTAGGAATTTACCAACTTAGCTTGTTCTTGCACAAATTCTGGATATCCAGCCCCAAGTGGACAAGCTGTGGTAGCATGGTCATGAGTTTCACAAATGCTACACACTTCCTTCGGAGGGTTTCTTGAGTTCAATGCAAGAAGAGTATCCAGCTTTTGTTCAAGTTTTGAAATCTGCACACTAGAAGAGTCATTAGAACCACTAACAAGACGTTTACCTCTTGTATCCGTATGTTGGGTCTCCATTGCTATCTCCTCAAAGAGTTCATACGTTTCTTCCGGAGTCTTGGTCTTATAAGAACCACCTGCAAAATTTGTGACAATATTATGACTAGAAGGGGTTAGTCCTTTATAAAACATACGCATTTGAAGCTTCAATGGAATCCCATGATGAGGACATTGATTGAGCAGCCCATTGAATCTCTCCCATGCTTCACAAAACGATTCATCATCTTGCTGTGCAAATAACAAGATCTTGTCCCTAAGCATGTCGGTCTTTTGCGTGGAGAAGTATTTTTCCAGGAACTTCTTTTGAATGGCAGCCCATGTAGTGAGTGAACCAGGAACTTCTTCAAAGAATTCAACCAATACTTTGCCTTATCCTTTAAAGTGTATGGAAACACTCTCATTCGAAGTTGATCTTCTGTCACACCTGTCAAGGGAAAAGAACTCACAACATTAAAAATATCCTTTATATGAGTTAATGGATCTTCATTAGGTAAACCATAAAAGGAAGGTAACATATTAAGATGAGAAGATTTAAGCTCATAGTTTCGAGCTACAGTGGGCAACGAAATGCTTGAAGGGGATGCTGGAATTGTTGGGATATCAAGGTCTCCCATGAACTCAATGGAAGCCATCATTTCTTCTTCTTCTTGGTCTGAACTTGCTTCCAAGTTTGAAGGTGAAGAACCAGGAAGTTCAGTGTGGAGAGCAAGACTTGAAAATGTAGCAAGAGCTTGCTCTTTTGCAGTTGACAACTCCCTTTCTAGACGATTCTGAATTTCAGAGGTCACACGATTCGGTTGCAATGATGGTTTGCGTTCAAAGATCTGGAACGTTGGAACGAAGACCTTACTTGTTCAAGGAATGGCCTGTTAGACATAAACTACCTGAAACAGAAAATTAGATTAATTAGAAACACTAAAAATAATAGGGTAACCTTGGGCACATAACCAGGGAAGAACTTTCGTTCAGTTTCCGGCAACGACGCCAAAATTTGTTGTTAATAATATGTTAACTCGCAATTGTACGGGGCAATTAGTAGTATAGCAAGACAAGTACGAGGTCGTACCCACGAAGACTGAGAAGTTCAAATTAGTTATGTACTTTAGATTACCAAATTCAAGAAGTTAGGAAGTTAAATCTAAAACAGAATTTAAAGCAAGAGTGAGTTTGAAAACAAATGCAGCAAGATTAAAATGAACTTTGAAGTGAGAATGCTTGTGATTATAGAAAGAAATGAACAAACTGAAATTGCAACAGAAAGCAAGTAAACAAAAGTAACAAAGGGTGGTTTTGAAGGAGGTTTGGAGACTAGGGCATTCGATTCACCATAACAATTCAATTCTGGGTTATAAAGATTCAAGTAACAAGTCTAATTCAGATTCAAAGATTGATTCTAGCTAAAGTATGATTAAGCCATGGTGTGTGGTCATAACCTTGTGTTCCTAATTCCCTAATTTGATCATTTGTTGTCTAACCTAAAATTAAGCATTAGGAACCCATTAAGCATAGAAGAACATTTTAAACAACTAAGTATGTATCTAATCCCTGTTGTTCGAATGTCCATACATACTCTTCCTATTCATAGTTCAATTCGAATTAAAGCATGGTGTATACTCTTAATTCAAACCAAGATAGTTAACAAACAAGTTCTAATGGTGATCAATCATTCAAACAAGCATGTTAACTTATAAGCATAATGAATAAGAACATGAATCATGAATCAAACTTGAAACTCCAAACTTATAAACCCAGAATATTCATGTTAGGTTACATCGAAGCCCTAGTTATGGATTTAGCTACTCATAATGGAAAAGAAACTTGAACAGAAATGAGAAAACATAATGAATGCAATAAGAGTAGAAAAACCCTTTTTCTGAAGTTCTTGTGGTGTCCAAGGCTTCTCCAAGCTTCCAACCAGCTCATCCTGATGTCAGCATGACCAGCAACTTCAAGGGCTTACAACTTGGGCTTCTCTTAATCAAATTAGGACTTTAAGCACTCAAAATTGAAGTTCGGAATGTCTTCTTTCCAGCCATATGTTATTTGGGCCAATCCAAGGTCAGAGGAGGAAGTTAAGGCCAAAACAAATTGCTAACTCATTTTGCGCGCTGATAAAATCCATCCTGAGCATGGCTCTGTGTTAGCTAGGTAACAGACTCCATATTTATCTAATGTGGCTGAATTTTGGATATGTTATAGTACACACCCATTGGAACAACTTTCATGAAGAATGCGGCCTCATCCGATCTGTGTAGGTTGCTGAAACAGATCTTGCAATGTGACCCACGAAACTGGGCTGGCAGGGGACTGGAGCCAAAATTGAGTTTGTCTTTTAAGCTCTTCTTCCCTTCATCCAAATCAGGCCTTAACATGCTTGAATTGCATGAATTCCTATCCAAAGCCATCATTGTTCCCTAAAGCTGAAAGATAAACACAAAAAGGATTAAAAGCACAAGTTTAACTCAAAAACATAACCAAATCATAAGCTAGAAGGGTACAAAATGATATACAATTATGAACCGATCATGGCGCTGCCAGCGATTCTTGTCTCCTCGGTCCCTCTTTGGATGGGGCCATGCCAGAGAGGATGGCAGTCCACCTAAAGGACAACATGGTTCACCTTTCGGCCTTTGACGGGGGGACTATCAAGACTGGAACGTCATCCGGCCGCAGGCGGCAATGGCCGAGCTCGACCCCGGGCTGGGAGAAGTGGCTGCCGAGGATGGAGCACTTCTTCGGCCAACAATTGAGGAATTAGGGGATCTACCACCTGATCAAACTTTTTGACCGGCCAATTGTCATGGATCAGTCTATGTTGGTCGCGGCACTCAGTTTTTGGTCCTCGGCCACAAATACAATGAACCTGTGGTTCGGCATGATGACGCCGACTGTGCTTGATATGGCCGCTCTATTCGGCCTTTCTCCTCTCGGTGTGGAGGTAAATGCTGCGCTGGTTGCTCCTGAGGCCACAGGGAGTTTCAAAGCCGCGTGGCCTACTCTCACGAGACTAGCCAGGAGCAAGGCGAAGAACATGCTCAACTACTCCAGCTTTTACAATAACTTTGGTGTAGAGGACAGGGCTGAAGACAACGCCATCGCCCCCTCGGCAAAGTTGAGCACGCTGCATTCTTGCTGTACCTGGTTGTGCAAGTTTGTGTTTTGCACCCAGCGCTCAGCCCGTTCCTCCTCGGCCATATCTACAGCACGCTCACGACGTCGTCACTGATGGGATGAAGCTGAAGCACGGTGGCCCACTCTGGACTTTCCAGTTCTGGCTCCAGGCCTACTTCCCAGAACTGAGGGGTGCAACCACGGTCGCAGACACCGAGCCGTTGGCCGACGGCCTCGCCAGGGCCTCCAGGAAGCACAACGCAACGACCTTCTGCTTCAAGTTTTTCTATGAGTTGACCCAGAGGACCGGGTCGAGGTTCCGGGTGTGCCTTGCTCGGCTGTTTCCTTTGTTCATGGCGCACGACCTCTCAGTGATTCCTGACGGTGAAACGGAGAACGATCTGAGGGAGATCTGGGGCTCCTTCCTGGTTGCGCGCGACCTTCACTGCGGCCTGTCCAAGGCCGGGGACGAAATTTATTTGCCGCATTGCGTGGCGCGGCAATTCGGTCTGATTCAGACGGTCCCACTCTTCCCTCTCCAGTCAACCGGCTCTCGTCCAGAGGGCCGATGTCCCCCAAAACCATGGCGTGGCTGGGATTTCCTTCCAGCTTCAAAAGGGGATGACCTTCCTCACCCTGAGGCCGTGGATGCGTCGGAATGCGTTCGACGAAGATGGAAGGGTTTGGTACGAGGATTTTATCTCGGCCAAATTTATTCGGCCTGTTGAAGAGGCCGTGAGGGGGCCTTTGAAGAATGCAGATTGGGACCCCCTCCCTCCCAAGGCTGGCAAAGGGAAGAAGGCCTCGACCGAGTACCCCGGTCGCGGCCGTGTCCAGCGTGACGGCCCCTCCTTTGGCCAGAGCAACGGTCGTGACTTCAGCCGCGACCCCATCCTCCAGGGCGCCGGCTGTAGTGGGGGCGCGAAAACTTTGGCGCACACGACCGTGCCATCCTCTCCACCGGTTCGACCAAGCACCTCCTGGTAAGTATCGGTCTTTTTATGTTCTTTCCTTGACCTTTCTAAGCCACTTTTGACTTCGTTTATTTACCTCTCTTCCTTCTTTTTGCTTCTCTCTGTCCTTGTATACGTAGCCCCAGGTTGTAAGAGGGGTCGAGAGGCTGCAAGTGCCGAGGCCGCAGCGGTTGAGGCTGCACCGGCCGAAAGTGTCGCGGTCGAGACGGCGGGATTAGAGCGGCCGAGAAAAAGGGTCCTCCTTGTTCTCTCGGAGGGCGAGTGATGAGCACAAAATTAATACAAGTTTTATCCTTAAATTTATATTTGTTAGTATTTTCTTTTGTTTTATGTAAACCTATTAGAGTATTTGTATTGGTTTGTTCCAATCTTTGCTTTTATATTTAATGAGTGGTTGTTTGTAGATATTAAGTGGTTTCCACCAATGACAAGAAGAAAGTAACGGATGAGAAGAAACTTGTGCAGCAGCAAATGCAATTGAAGATAAAACAAATGAAAAGAAGAAGCAATCAATTGCATGAATATACTCTAGGACATGCATGCAAGCTTCCATCATTGAAGAAATAAAGAGAGAATGAATAAACAATGCGAGTGTCGTATCCACAGAGAGCAGTGTAAAGAAAATAACAGAGATGAAAAAGAACAAGTGTGATTGAGAGGTAGATTTATGCAAGATTTGATTTAGAGAAAATTTAATTGATTAAAACACTAAGGCATTGGGTTTCCACTTTTAACATAAGCATGCAACTCTTAATAATTTGATCCACAAAATATTTTCCATTGTAGTTGTTCAAAATAATTAAAGCTCTTTTTAATTTCCTTTAGAAGTATTCTAAGCATAACTTGTACCATTGGCAACAAACTATCAAAAAATAATCTTCATCAAAATTCTATTAATCTTTAGTAATTCTCTTCTCTTTTAAAAGCATGAAAGTTTTTACTACACTATGGGAAAAACATGATTGAACCCATGAAATAGATTATCAAACTTTCATCAATTAATTAAAAAGAAAAACTACAAATTCCATTTGAACAAATACTACAAATTCACATTAAAGCTTAAGTTTGGATCAAACTAATAAAAATTACACACTTATATTGAAAGCTTTCTCCCTAGCCCTAGCTAGGGAGTTAGTTCCCCATAATAAAATAAAACTAAAAACAGAATTTAAAACTTAGAAAGATGGAGGGAAAAGGGAAAAAGCTCAAGATTGTGGAGCTTGGTGTAGTTTTACAATGCCGTAGCTTCTCCTATTTATAGGAGAATGTGAGCAATATTCATGAATTTAATATGCCTTCCACTTGACATCAACCAATTGCCAAGTTGCTTCCTTTAATTAATTCATTGTGATGATGACTCCTTATCTAAATTCTTCAAAACTTTCTTCCACTTGAACACTTTATCATGCACTTCCATACTTTCCTTTCTTCTCTTGGTCTTGCCGTGTGTTTCTCTCCTCACTCAATCAAACTTGTTCTTTTTCATCTCTGTTATTTTCTTTACACTGCTCTCTGTGGATACGACACTGGACTTCCGAGCTACACTACTATACGATACCTTCCCTTGGGTTTTGCACAAGTGGTACGAACAGCGAGGATGAGGAGGAAGTCCCTCCTGTGATTGTGAGTGAAGCCCCTCCTGTGACTGTAAGTACTTCCCCTTGATTTCTTTTCTCTTCTTTATTATTATTTTTTTTTAGGCCACGCCCCCCCCCCCCCCTCTTTACATATTTTGATAATCTGGTCCCTTTCTCAGGGCGAGGTGGCGGTCGAGGGGGAGCCACTGCCGAGGTGCCGGGTGCTCAGGAGGCAGCCACGCCGAGGCGGTGGTCGAGGAGGCAGCCACTGCCGAGGCGATGGTCGAGGAGGTGGTGGTCGAGGTGGCGAAAATGCTAGATATCGAGGCAGCAGCTCTGGAGAAGTGCCAGCTCCTGAGGAGGCTGCCGCAGGACATACCGGACGGTGAGGCCATCGCCGTGGAACCAATGCGGGCCGCCCTGGTGGGTCCTCCTCCGACCGTCTCTGCCGTGCCCACCTTGGCCGTTACGGCCTCTACCGAGCCGCTGTCGGTCGTTCCCCGTTGTCCAAGCGGCATTGTGATTCGCTCGGTAAGCGTTTGTTTTTATCATACTTAGTTTCATTTTCAGATTTTGCCATATGCTTTTAACCAAACCTTTGCTTTCAGCCTCCAGGTCGTCACTGCCGCTGTCCACGGTCGTGGTGACCATGCCCCCATCACCGTTGTCCCATGAGTCAACGGTTGTGACCGAGCTGGTGGTAACCGAGGCCAAGGTCGCTAGCGTGCCGAGTCCGCCGCTGGTTGCTTTGGCGGTCATGACCGAGCTTTCGGTCGCAGAGGTCTCTCCGCGCGCCGCTTGCCACTCCAGTGAGTACTTAGCCCCTTTCCTCGGCATTCCTTATCTCTTAGTGGGTGATTTCAAATCTGACCCCCTTTTTTCTTTTTCCGGAGCCCACTTCCTCCGATGATCTTGCGGAGCTATACGCCAGCCTCCACGAGGAAGGGGGCAGCTCGGCTCCAGCCGGACCGTTGGACGAGGATTCCAGGGCCGTAGTTGAGCGGCTTCGGGATTTTCTCCACATGGGAGTCCATCAGATGACCAATGCCGAGACTTTTATGGAATTCAGGTCCTGCCCTGGATACGGCCATGGCACTTAGTTTGTTGGATTCGGCACAGCTGGACGAGCTGCAAGTTCGTTGGCCGAGGGCGAGGAAATGATCGGTCGATATGCCGAGGTTGGGATGAATATGATCGAGGGGTGTTCCCTGGAGCAAGAACTCGCGGAAATAAAACAACAAGCTCAACCTGCGATGGCTCAACTGAAGGAAAATGACCTCGTCGTTAAAAGAGAAAACGAAGAGCTGGCGCAAGTTGAAGCCCAAATTGCCAAGCTCCAAGCCCGACGTGATCTCATCCTTGAGCGCCGAAATCATGCGGCCGCAGCTGGCACGGAATTGAAGTCTTCGGCTAGACAGCTCCTTAAGGCAGCGGCCGAGAAGAAGAAAGCTTTGGCCGAGAGGAAGCTGACGTCAGGGCAAGGTGGTGGCGGACATGGACAGTGGGGCCATCGCCTGGAGAAGGATTACCTGCCCTGAGTCTGGGGGATGTTCAGCGAGGGATCTATGCGTGTGACCATTTATAGATTTTAGGAAAAAAAAAAATTGTTTTCATATATGTACACATACACATATATATATATATATATATATATATATATATTTTTATGATCGGCCATGACTGATTGAAAAAATACCTTTTAATCTAAATACAAAGCACGGGCCTTCTTCTCTGAATGATTGAATGTATGTTTTTTGCTTTAATTTGACCGCACCGTTCATTTAACTCGTTCGCCTACTTCCCCCTCTTTTTCTTTTTGACTTTTTTGTCGTAGGCCCTTGGTGCCATTTTTTCTTGACCTTGCACCGAATTGTAAGCGTCGAGTCTCGACTGTTCTAAATTTTCTAAACCCGGGGCATGGTTTGCTGGTAGTTCTTTACCTTCCACCTAAGTCGCTTGGTAATTCGAAGAAATCGAACCTTTAGCTCCATTGGTACATCGATGTCATGGCCGTAGGTCAAGACATAAGGAGATGTGCCCATGGTCGAGTGTTTGAATGTGCAGCGTGCCCAAAAAGCCTTAGGGAGCAAGGCGTGCCATGCCCTGGGTTTTTCTGATGGACACGGCTCAGTGTACCCTAGTGGCCCGGCCGCCTTTGGGCTAAGTCGTCCTTGGTCATACGCCGGATATCTTCGGTCCGACGACCCTGAGGGGTGTTTCCTGCGGGGGCGCAAACGGCGCGGGACCTGTTGAGCATCGTTCTCTGGCCTTACCCTGCGGGCCACTTGAACAAGGGGCTCAGCCGTTGTGACCGAGCCGGGCGGCACTAGATGAGCGTCATAGGTTTGGCCAGGGTGCGTGTGTGTTGCCGTCGGAATGGCCGAACCGTCCTGAAGGTGGGAGCCTAACGGAAATAACGACGCGCCAACGGTGGTGTAACGGTCGAATTACTCTGACCGTACTGTTGTGATGGCGTCGTGGTCGTGTTGCTTGGGCCGGGCTGCGTTTGGACGGCCGCAGGATGGATTGGACCGACTTGCTGGAGCGCGGAGTGAGTGGGGCTATTCTGTCCCAATGATACGGCCAAAGCATGGAGTGGGCCGTACGCTGTTTCCGCTGGGTAAGTCGGTCCGGGATTTACCCATGTTGGCTGGGATTGCCCCTAGCTATTTGTCGCGGCTGAGAATGCTGGCCGCAGCCTGACGTTTGGGTGCGGCCAGAAGGCGCCGAGGCTGCTGCTTTCGTCGTAAGGCTCAATCCTCTAGCGCTCTTGGCTTCTCTGTCCGGTTCTGGGAGGTGTCGCGAACGAGGTTACCGGCATCCTCTCCTGAAAGAGCGTCCGTAGCTCTGAGGAAAATCTGTCCATTGCGGCCATAAAGGATGTCTCTATCCCTGGAGGCCTGCTTAGACATCAGATCCTCCACCACTGCTTGCTCTTGTATAGACTCGGTCGTGCGATCCGTCGTCATTGGAACGTTGGCCGAGATTCTGACCGCTTGTTCGGATCTCGGCGATAGTTATCAGTGAGGTGGACTCAGGAGTCTCGGAAGTCATTTCGAACTGCCTTATTCTTGAGCTTTTCCTGTGCCCTAGTTTCCACCATGAGTTTTTGACAAGAATCCCACCGGGCGTGCCAAAAGTGTTGGCGGCGCAAATCTCACGGCCTGGTGCTCCGGGCCGAGGGGGATATTCGTCAACACATGACGTCCTTCTTTTGGATGCGGTGCGGTTGTGCGCGGGCGTGCCAGCATGGTCTCCGTGCGTAGAGAGAGTGAAGTGTTTGGATAAAATGGTTAAGTGGTGCGCCTGTTTGAGTTCAACGTCTAATCAAATGATTGTGGCCGAGAGAGGACTGATCTCGGCCGCGAGGTTTACAGCCTGAGCTACAAGGCCGTTTGGCGGTGGTGTTGGTGGTGGGTTTTGGGCGGTGCTCCGGCGCGTTGCTTAGAGAGCGACGGTCGTATGATATATGGGGTGGATGAGAGAGTAACAGAGATGGTGCTCCGGCGCCTTGAAAATCAAGGGTCATATGATATATTGATGAATGGATTTTCCTTACAATCTATCACTACTCCTACGAAAGCAAGTAAAGGTATTGAAAGTGCATTACAGGAAAATATAATTTGCTCCGTGGGAGGCTTTTGGTTTGGTGTTTGAACCCTTTGAATGTAGCTCAAGCTTGGAATTTATAGAAAGAGCTCTGGAGGAGTAATCGAGGCTGAAAATCTGCATGGTGCTGTTTGTGCCTAATAAATCACGGTCATAACTGACCGAAGGGACTTCCTCTCGGCCCTAGCACCTACTCATGAACTGAAACGTGGCGTTTCGTCAGGCATTTGCCTTCCTAAAGACAAAAGAAAAGCTGCGAAGGCGGAATCCTCTCGGCCTCGCGACGGCCGAGGCCGAAGGGCGTAAGAAACACGGCCTAAGATATTAAGGTTAAAATCGCCATGTGGCAACAAGGTCCCACACTTCATTTAATGAAGTAACGCCTCTGACTGTTGCAACAAACCCACTAGCCGCGAAAAGGCATTTAATGCACGAGGGAAGAGGGGATGTGACTGAAGTCAGGGTTTGGTGAAGGAAATCAGGGTGGTTAGGCGCAAAACATTCTTACGAAAATTCTTACAGCTTGAGAGATTAGGTCACTAGCTATCAGAGCATTAAATGCGTCTCCACGGCCAGGGGTGCAGAACCCACGATCAGGACGGCGGCCGAGATTTACCGGGATTTATGGGGTCACACCACCATGCTTCACGATCCCAAATGTCGATTGGACTACCCACTTGCTCTGATCAGGCTCCACCATGCAGATTTTCAGCCTCGATTACTCCTCCAGAGCTCTTCCTATAAATACCAAGCTCGAGCTACATTCAAAGGGTTTAAACACCAAACCAAAAGCCTCCCACGGAGCAAATTATATTTTCCTTGAATGCACTTTCAATACCTTTACTTGCTTTCCTAGGAGTAGTGATAGATTGTAAGGAAAATCCATTCATCAATATATCATACGACCCTTGATTTTCAAGGCGCCGAAGCACCATCTCTGTTACTCTCTCATCCACCCCATATATCATACGACCGTCACTCTCTGAGCAACGCGCAGAGCACCACCCAAAACCCACCACCAACACCACCGCCAAACGGCCTTGTAGCTCAGGTCGTGAACCTGACGGCCGAGATCAGTTCCTCTCTCGGCCACAATCGTTTGATTAGAAGTTGGACTGAAAAGGCGCACCACTTAACCATTTTATCCAAACACTTAATTCTCTCGACGCATGGTAGACCGTGCTGGCACGCCCGCGCACAATCGCACCGCATCCAAAAGAAGGACGTTACGTGTTGACGCATATTCCCTCGGCCCGGAGCACCAGGCCGTGAGATTTGCGCAGCCAGCAGGTGGAGCCTGATCAGAGCAAGTGGGTAGTCCAATCGACATTTGGGATAGTGAAGCATGGTGGTGTGACCCCATAAATCCCGGTAAATCTCGGCCGTCACCCTTATCGTGGGTTCTGCACCCCGGCCGTGGAGACGCATTTAATGCTCTGATAGCTGGTGACCTAATCTCTCAAGCTGTAAGAATTTTCGTAAGAATGTTTGCGCCTAACCACCCTGATTTCCTTCACCAAACCCTGACTTCAGTCACTTCCCTTCTTCCCTCGTGCATTAAATGCCTTTTCGCGGCTAGTGGGTTTGCTACAACAGTCAGAGGCGTTACTTCATTAAATGAAGTGTGGGATCTTGTTGTCACGTGGTGATTTAACCTTGATATCTTCGGCCATGTCTCTTACGCCCTTCGGCCTCGGCCTATAATACCGCGGTTGCGAGGCCGAGAGGATTTTCGCCTTCGCAGCTTCTCTTTTGTCTTTAGGAAGGCAAATGCCTGACGAAACGCCACGTTTCAGTTTATGGGTAGGTGCTAGGGCCGAGAGGAAGTCTCTTCGGTCAGTTTATGACCATGACTTATTAGGCACAAACAATTTATATATATATATATATAATTGATATCTACATTGTATTTTTGTTGCAATTTTTGCTTTTATTTGCAGTTTTTGTGTGAATATGTGGTGAAATGAATTTTTTTTAATTTTTAAAACCGTTGATCGTTTATATAAATATTGTATAATTGAATAAATATTACAAAATCAAGTTTGGTGTAGTGGTTTGTGAGTGAGCCCTCTTCCTTTGAGGGTCAAGGTTCGAGTCCCTTTAATGACACAAAATCTTCTTTTTTTAAAAAAAAGTGAATAAGGGGCAATGGAGTTGGTCCCATGAGACGGTGCAGGCCGCGATGGGCGGTGGCGGCTGGTGACAGCGGTTGCTGGCTGGCGGCGCTGGAGTCCGGCGGTGGTAAGTGGGTGGCGAAAGGTGGTCGGCGGCGAAAGGTTGCCGAAGGTGGCTGATGGCGACAGGTGGCCGGCGGCGGTGTTAAGCTCATAATTTCATACATATACATGCCCAATTGACTTACTTCTTTTGCTTAGTTTCCTATAATTTTGAGTTATTTGCCTCCCTTTATGTGTTTTGTAGGGCAATAGAGGAAGAAAGCATAATTCATGCAATTCAAGCATGTAAGGCCTGATTTGGATGAAGGGAAGAAGAGCTTAAAGACAAACTCATTTTGGCTACAGTCCCTTGCCAGTCCAGTTCCGTAGGTCACATTGCAAGATTTGTTTCAGCAACCTACACAGCTCGGATGAGGCCACATTCTTCATGAAAGTTGTTCCAATGGGTGTGTACTATAACATATCCAAAATTCAGCCCCATTGGATAACTCTGGAATCCGTAACCTAGCAAACACAGAACCATGCTCATGATGGATTTATATCAGCGCGGAAAATGAGTTAGCAATTTGTTTCAGCCTTAACTTCTTCCTCCGACCTTGGATTGGCCCAAATAACATATGGCTGGAAAGAAGACATTCTGAACTTCACAATGAACATCTTAAAGTCATCATTTGCTTAAGAGAAGCCCAACTTGTAAGCCCTTGAAGTTGCTGGTCATGCTGACCTCAGGATGAGCTATTGAGCTGGTTGGATGCTTGGTCATGGTGAGCTAGGCATGAGCTATCATTTCTGGTTGGTAGCTTGGTCATGGTGACATGAAGATGAGCTAGGGCTGCTGGTGGGATTTATTGGTGAAGTGCATCAAGCAATTCAGATTTTCTAATGCAAGTGCATCAACCATTTCAGATTTTATAAAACAAGTGTTGTATGCATCAGCCATAATAAATTCAGATTTATCACTTCCCTCTCCCTATAAATACCACATCCATTCCACATTCAAATCAACAACAAATCCTGGGATTCACAACCCCTCAATTCACTCCAGCCATCCTCAAACACTCTCACAATCCCAAACACTCTAGCAATCACCAAAACAGCTCCAGCAAACCTCTCTTCCATTTCCCTACGAATTTCATCTTTCTTAGCCATCACCACTCACTCAAACTCATCCCAAATCACCTCCATATCCTTCATACATCTTTCTAGAAGTGGGGAAGCTCTTGGAGAAGCATTAGAAGTGGAGAAGCACTTGGAGAAGCCTTGGACACCACAAGAACTTCAAAAAGGGGTTTTTCTACTCTTATTGCATTCATTATGTTTTCTCATTTCTATTCAAGTCTCTTTTCCATTATGAGTAACTAAATCCATAACTAGGGCTTTGATGTAACCTAACATGAATATTCTGGGTTTATAAATTTCAAGTTTCAAGTTTGATTCATGATTCATGTTCTTATTCATTTTGCCTACTTGCCTATATGCTAATCGGAATGCCTAGCTACCATTCAGATGTGTATATCTTGGTTTGAATTAAGAGTAGACACCATGCTTTAATTCAAATTGAACTATGAATAGGAAGAGTGTGTATGAGAATTCGACAATCTGGATTAGATACATACTTGGTTGTTTAAAATGTTCTTCTATGCTTAATGGATTCCTAATGCTTAATTTTAGGTTAGACAACAAATGATCAAATTAGGGAATTAGGAATACAAGGTTAGGACCAAACACCATGGCTTAATCATACATTAGCTAGAATCAATCTTTGAATCTGAATTAGACTTGTCACTTGAATCTTTATAACCCAGAATTGAATTGTTATGGTGAATCAAATGCCCTAGTCTCCAAACCTGTGTTTTAACCTTCAAAACCACTCTTTGTTACTTTTGTTTATTTGCTTTCCTTTGCAATTTCTGTTTGTTCATTTCCTTTCACATTCACAATCAAACTCACTCTTGCTTTAAATTCTGTTTTAGACTTAACTTCCTAACTTCTTGAATTTGGTAATCTAAGTACATAACTAGTTTTAACTTCTCAGTCCTCGTGGGTACGACCTCGTATTTGTTTTGCTATACTACTAATTGGCACGTACACTTGCGAGTTAATATAAATAAACAACAGGCGGCTGGCCGAAGGTGGCCGACGGCGGCTGGTCGAAGGTGGCCGGCGGTGGTGGGTTGCTGGATGTGGACATGTGGCATAGTATGCTTGCCTTAGAAGGAATGGCATTGTGTGTAATTTTGATATTTTTTAATGATATTTTTGTAAAATTGGGTACTCATTTTGGTCTTTGGCCTTATGCTAATTAGATGAAATTGTATTCCTATCTTCCAAATTAGTAAACTATATTGTGTTTTAAAACTAAAGCTCCCTAAATAATTATGGTGTGTTTAATCTTCTTTCATTAATTACTACATATTTTCTACATTTACAGTGTTTGCCAGCTCGTTATATAATCAACTTAAATCAGTTAAATCCATCATGCAATGCATTTCCTTCCAATTTTTTGTGATAAACTAATAGATATTTGACTAAATAAACATCCTGCAAAGTTTCAATATAAATTTTCAAGTTTTTCTTACAATTTCCGTGGTTTTTATTCAATTTTTACCCATACCGATAATATCCCGATATTTCCATCAACATTTCCGTGTTTTTGGACTTCCGATATTTCCGATACCATCGATATTTTAGACCTTGACCTGGAACACCAGGGCGTAAGATTTTGCGCAGCCAACAAGGCCCACATCACAACACATTTCCCTTTTTCCTCCTTTCCCTCTTCCTTTATTTTCTTTTTTCTTTATTTTCTTTCTTTCCTCCTAGATCCCTCCCCTAACTGACCCCTCTTTCTCCTCTTTCCCGCACTCTCCTCTCTCCCTCAGTGAACAGTAAACAACCACCATTTTTTTCCCCAGAAAAACAACCACCCCGTTTCTTAAGACGGCAGAGTGATTATTATTGGTATTGTTAGGGGTAAACAACACCATCCCTTCAAACAACGAATCCATCTAATCTTCCTCCATATGATTTGGCTACCCCTAAACCCAAAACTAAAATCTTCCAAATCCAATAAACCACCAAATTATGAATCAATCAAAATCTGACAAAAGAAAATGTAGAATTGCTTGCTCTTAGTCTTACTCCCAATTTCAAAGCTCAAAGCTTGCCTCTTTGATTTTTGATTGGTGTGGTTAGTTGGTTACTAGTACTAGTGCGTTGTAGAAGAAGAGATTCTGAGAAGGATGAGGTAGGCACCTTTTAAGGGTGGTGATGCTCATACACATTTGGTTAACGTGGTGAGCAAAAATGCTCCCATAGAAATATAAAAATCCTGTAATTGTAATCTATTAAAATCATAAGTAAAATCCTAAGTGAATAAAATCATAAGTAAAATCGTGTAATTGCAATCTATTAAATCATTAGTAAAATCATATTAAATCTTATGGGATTTCAAATTTAAGCCACCAAATGAATAGACAAATCGTAAAAAATAAACTTAGTTTAATCTAGTTACTCAACAAAATGAAAAGAGGATGCTTGTCAATTATTTTTTTTTCTTTTTAATACAAGCGATAATCTTAACTATAAAACGAGGGGTTTCTCACACACAGACTATTAAGGTGCCATCAGGGTTCGAATCTGAAACCGTTGGTCTACAAGTCAATGCGTCTTTTCACTAAGCTAGACCCCGTTAGCAATTTTAATGGACTTAATTCTCACTATGGTTAATAGGTTAGTCATATAAGAAATTATAAACTTTATATGTTTTATTCGTGAACGTAACAAAGTTTTGTTCATAAAATTTGAACTAAAATGCCGCTGCAGACTAAATCCCATCCCTTTAGGCATGTACTAAAAAAAATTCAAAATTTTGTGAACGTAACAAAGTTTTGTTCATGAAATTCGTTACTATTTTAAAGTTTCTTTTGTTCTTTTTTTCCAAAATTTTAAATTCCTGAGTTCAAATTAAATGCACAACATTAAGGACTAGTTTGGTATTGTTGTGCTTTAAAAAAAAAAAAAAAAAAAAAACTTGCTTCTGCTATGCTGAGAATAACAGCAATGAAATGTTTGGTAATCTATATTTGTAAAAGTGCTGTAAGTATAAAAAATAGTGTCATACTTTGGTAAACTTTTTTCTAGAAGTGCTAATTGTGGGTATGATATTGAAATTGAATAAAAAAAAAAACATAAATTGATACTTATGTTGTTCTACAATGCATTTACAATTTTTTTTTGAAATCTTCATAGTAATATACACTTTTTAAAATAAAATAAAAACTTGAGAAGGAAAAAAGGCCATTTTTCTCTTTTTGCTTTTTCTCTCTCTTTTTTTTCTTTCTCTTGACCCTTCTCCATTCTTCTCTCTCCTCACCCTCTTCATTCAACAAACCAACAGCCCAAAGGCACATCAACAACCCAATCGGCACCATCCCACCATTCCTACCCACAACCCCAACCCCATCCAGTATCTACACCTTGGCGTGGCAATGGGTTGAGTCGTGTCAGGATAATAAACGTGTCAAAAATACTCAACCCAAATCCAACCCATTTAATAAACATGTCGTGTCGAGTTCGGGGTTGTCTTAAGCAAGTTATTAAACATGTTACTTGGTTAATAACCTGTGTTGAAGTGAGTCTCCTAATTAATCAAGGAGATTTATTTCCTTGATTAATTAAGGGATTTACTTTCCTATTTTATATAGTTGTCAAATCATTGTATAATTAGGAGATACTTTCCTAATCATTTACTGTATCTAATTCCTTGTAAAGCACTCATGTAAACTCTTATATATACCTCATTATGGAGAAAGAATAAAACCTAACCTAATACATTCAAACCATATTCATATTTTAGCATGGTATCAGAGCAATCAATCCTCGGTTGTCTCTAAATTCTCATATCAAATTTCTTCATACCCAAACCCTAAATCAAATTTCTCATATTTACAGCTTCAGATTCAGATCTTCATACCCAAATCCTCATATCCTCTTATCACAAAACCCTAAACACATCTTTTTTCTCTTATTCTTAAATCCTTCCGCTGCTATGGATATCGCCTCATCTTCCCAAACTACTGCCTCCACTTCCCCATCCTCAAAAATTGCCACAACAGGTTCCCAAGGTTATGTTTTGCATAGTTCTTCAAAGAAACACACATGGGTCATTGACACCGGAGCCACTGATCACATGACCTTTGATCCTGGACAAATTACCTCTCATACACCGTCTTCTCAATGGATGGTGTCTAATGCCAATGGTACCCCCTCCCCAGTAATTGGGGAGGGTTCCCTCTCTCTCTCTGACTCCCTCACTTCGGATTCTGTGTTGATTGTTCCATCCTTACATCATAATCTCTTGTCTGTTGCCCAAATTACTACGACTTTGAATTGCACTGTAACCTTTTGGCCTACTCATTGTGTTTTTCAGGACATTCTCAGCAGCAAGACGAAGACGATTGGTTGTGGTACTCGGCGGGGCAAACTCTACTACTTAGACTTGGGCACCGGATTGTGAGATCAAGGTTGGTCAAGCTTTCATAACCAGTGGAACTCATTCTGAGGGGGAGAGAGACAAAGTTTGGTTATGGCATAAATGTCTTGGGCATGCCTCATTCGGTTATCTTAAGAAGTTGTTTCCATCATTATTTTCCAGTCTTGATGTTTCCAGCTTCCAGTGTGATACGTGTGAATTGGCTAAGAGTCATCGTGTCCCGTTCCCTCTTCAAATTCCTTACCACACGCTGACAATCTTCAACCAAATTCAACTCTGCAACCAACTGAGCTCTTAGCACCTCTACCTCATGGGATTTCACAATGAGGCGATGCCCCACACTTGCTACAGATGCCGCACGTTGAGGCTCAGTGCCATGGCATCACTCACCACCCGGTTATCATCCCTCGTTCCCAGCACATCCCTGAAAGTCACCAAACTCCTCGCAACTCCAACAACAACATCGTTCTCAAGGAGTAAAGAATCATTTACGGCAACTGGTCTCGTGAGGAAGCAAAGTAAGGCATCCACACTGGTGCAGCCCCTTGCCCCATGCCTCTTTCAGCGGAGCTAGGTTTAGATCGAGAGAAAATGGGAATGAAGAGGCCATTTTTTATCTAAGTTTGAGGAGATGGGTTTAGATTTTTATGAGTTTGAGGAGATAGGTTTAGATGGCAATATGAGTTTGAGTTTTTCTCTCATTGTTTCCTTTTATCGAAGTAATTTGCGGGGCCGCTCCATAATAATAATATATATTTTCAAAGTAATTTGCGGGGCCACTCCATAATTTCTGCTCCTTGTTTTCCACCTCGAGCTCCACGTCTCTGTAATTATAAAAAATAATATGAAATTTAATTACAATATATATAAAAGTTAATTAGAAAAGAGAGAGAGAGAGAGAGAGAGAGAGGGAGGGAGGGAGAGAAGGAAAAGAAAAAAAAAAAAAGGAGAGATGAGAGAGGGAAAAGAAAGAAAAAAAAAAAAAAAAAAAGGGGAGCAAGGGGTTTTGAACCCATCACCTTTATTTAAAGCTTAAGAGCTTACCACTACTCTACAAGGGATCCTTGTATTATAAGAGTATAATTGTAATATTTATTATAGGCTAACAAAATTTAAACGGGGTAGTGGGTATTTAAACAGGTTGACGGATTGACCCGAAACTTACAAATTTATTAAACGGGTCATAAAGGGTGGACCCGAAAATGATCCAATTATTAATCGTGTGGGTTCGAATTGTGTTTTTCTAATGTGGGAGTCGTATCAGAAATTGCCACTACACCCACCCATCACAACCAAGAGATGCCTAGTAGTGCCTTTGCATATTGAATTTCATTCATCATCCTCTTTTTTCCATCATATTTTTTTTAGGGGTAATTACATTTTTGGTCATTAGGGGTTAGGGTCAAATTTAATTTTGGTCACCAAACTTTCAATTTTTCGATTTTGGTCATCACACTTTGCATCGTCAGCAAATCAAGTCACATTTCTCAATTCCGTCAGTTTAATTACACGTGATAAGTGGGTGTAGGGAAAAATTGTACTTCCATAAGTTAAACCATTAATAAATAAAATGAAAACATAAAAACTGAATGAAAATAAAAATGTTAAAAAAACTAAAACATAAAACAACCCGTCCGTCATCCCGGTTTCTCCCACCCCCATCCACCATCCCTATCCCTATCTCCAAAGAATGCTGTTTGGGGCTGTTGAAAATCACGGCCGGATTTGAAGCTATGCCAAGAGATTTCGGCGGGGCTATGTGAAGAAGGTGCGGCTGGAGGTTTAAAGGTGGATGAGTTATTGAAACTTGGTGATCAATATTTAAGTTCTTTGTGGCTGGGTGAATGCGAATGGAGCTTTGGTCGGTCTCCAAAATTAGGGCTGAAGGATTTGCAAAGCAAAAAACTGATTATATATAAATAAATAAATAAATGCAAGTGGAGCTTTGGATTGTTACAAATGTGCAGCTGGAGGCTCCCAAGTTTAAGCCCTCCATATCATGTTTCATGATAATATATATATATATAATAGGTGGATGAATGAGAAAAGTATTGCTGGAGCATTTGGATGGTCTGCCAAATGGGCTGGAAAGTTCTTTATCTTTATATATATATAAGCTCCATCATAAGCCTTTGGTTGGTATGCAAAGTATGGCTGAAAAGTTATTTGCTTCGTATGTATATATATAATAGGTGGGTGAATGAACAAAGTATGGCTGGAATCTCTTGATTATCTGCCTATTCGGTTAAAAAGCTGCGGCTGAAGAAAATTGGGCTGAAGGTTTTTGGAGTCCACCATATATATATATATATATAAATGTGCGGCCGAAGGGATGTCTGTTCAAAGCCTTCCTCATTCTATTGTATGCTTTTATGGGAGGAGTTTAATTGGTTTATGACATGTGTACCATAACATGTGTGAAAGAACTTTAGGTTCTTTCTTTAGCCGTTGGTGTTGTCCATTTTAAGAAAGAAACCATTCTTTCTTAGTTTATTGTTTCAAGTGGATGGGTGACGCAACAGCAAATGACTTCCTATGCGAAGAGACCAACATACCAAGATGGCTTCATGTGATATCAAACAAAATGCTAAGAGGTCTGGTTGAGTGGGAAACCCATGCGGTGGACACAGTTGGAAATAAACAAATATATACATATAAAATTCAAAGGCAAAGCTAAGGCCTTTGTGGACTAGCGGCCAGCACATGGCTCAAATGAAGATCAGCCAACAATTATTGGAATATGCAGCTATCAATCATGCAATTGATATCCAAATATTTGGAGTTAACATACCACTTAACGTTGGAGTCTTAACCAAGTCAGAAGCCTCCTTGCAAGCGGTGGAATTCAAAGATGGGAAGACTTATAGCCAATACCAAGACTTATTGCACCTTATATCAAGGGGAGAGTTTTCACAATCCCAATGACATTTTGGGCAGTTCATGCCTAGAGCTCCGGAAGGCATTAATATTAGAAGGAGTTTCAAGACAGAATTAGTTGTGGACATTTAATGGCCAAATCCTGTGAGTTGAAGGAAGCTCTATAAATTGGTCGCAGAAGAAGAGAAGGGGACCTCCAACTGAACACACAAAATCTATCTTTTTATCCTGTACTTTTCAATTCATAGTCTAAGATTTTATCTTTCAAGTTCTTCAGATTATCCAAGTTCTTTGTTTTCCTAGTGTAAGCTTACTTTCTTGCAATTTAATTTCAATTGTCTTTACATTTGAGTTTAATTCAAGTCTTTATCGCTTTAATCTATTTTATTGCATTTACATTTCTGTCATTTCGTTTACTGCATTTACATTTCTCGCACTTAGATTTTTTTCATTTTGTTTACTGCATTTACATTCATTGCACTTATTTCAAAAATCCTAAAAATAGTCATACAAAGCTCAATCATCCTTGACCTCAAGGAAGAAAAAGAACCTAGGCCAAGAGTGTTGTGTAGATTCAGCTGCACCAAAATGGGTTCAACTGCATCCTCAACTTGTGATACTCGCAAGTGCACGAGCCGTTCGGTAGTATAACATATGTAAGTGCGAGGTCGATTCCACAGGGATTGGTGATTGAATGATCCAATTCGGTTTTCCTACACAAAACAAAAATGAAAACAAAAGAACATAAAACAAGGATTTTGTACAACACTTGAGAACATGGAGAGTTTTTGGAGAGAAAGAGAGAGGTGTTTGAGAGCTTGAGAATTTGGAGGAAGGTGTTTGGGAAGCTTGAGGATTTTGGAAGGGAAAGGAAGGTGTTTGGGAAGCTTGAGGATTTTGTGAACTTGGAGAATTTGAGAACTTAGGGAAGGGAGAGAAAGGTGTTTGTGAAGTGTTTGAGACATGGAGACGTTTGGAAGAGAAGGGAAATGTGTTTGGGAAATTTGGAGAAGGGAGGAGAAAGTGTTTGAGTAGTTTAGAGAATTTGATGAAGGAATGGGAGAAGTGTTTGGGAACTTTGAGAATCTTGGAAGAGATGGGAATTGTATTTGGGAAATGTTTTAGAACATGGAGAACTTTGAAAGAGAATAGAGAAGTGTTTGGAGAATTTAGAAGAAAGAAAATTTAGTAGAATGATCTTATTACAACAATTGAGAACTACAAAGGGAAACTAAGAGAATTTGAGGGAGAGAAGGGAAGGGAGCTCTAGAGAAGTGCTTGAGAGCTCCCCCCTTGGGGTGTGTTTACAAACTTAGAGAACTTCCCTATTTATAGGCCTAGGGGAAGTGAAAATCTGAATTCAAAAAGACTAATGCATACAACACTTGAATTATAAAATCTGAAATGGTTGATGCACTTGAATTAGAAAATATGAATTGGATGATGCACTTGTATTAGAAAATCTTGAATGGCTACTCCACTAAATCCCACTAGCAGCCCTAGCTCATCCTCATGTCAGCATGACCAAGCTTCCAACCAGAAATGATAGCTCATGCCTAGCTCACCATGACCAAGCATCCAACCAGCACATGCTGAGGTCAGCATGACCAGCAACTTCAAGGGCTTACAACTTGGGCTTCCCTTAAGCAAATTAAGACTTTAAGCACTCCAACTTGAATTTCAGAATGTCTTCTTTCCAGCCATATATCATTTGGGCCAATCCAAGGTCGGAGGAGGAAGTTAAGGCCAAAACAAATTGCTAACTCATTTTCCACGCTGATAAGATCCATCCTGAGCATGGTTCTGTGTTTGCTAGGTAACGGACGCCAGATTTATCCAATGGGGCTGAAGTTTGGATATGTTATAGGACACACCCATTGGAACAACTTTCATGAAGAATGTGGCCTCATTCGAGCTATGTAGGTTGTTGAAACAAAGCTTGCAATATGACCTACGGAACTGGACTGGCAGGGGGCTGTAGCCAAAATGAGTTTGTCTTTAAGCTCTTCATCCATTCATCCAAATTAGGCCTTAACATGCTTGAATTGCATGAATTATTCTCTCTAAAGCCATCATTATTACCTAAAGCTCAATGAACTGAAAGATAAACACAAAAAGGATTAAAAGCACATGGTTAACTCAAAAACATAACTAAATCATAAGCTATAAGGGTATAAAATGATATACAATTGTGAACCGAACAAATACCCCCAAACCTAGATTTTGCTAGTCCTCGAGCAAAACAAAAAGGAAAACACAGATTAAAAAACAAAACAAGAAGTTAACTAGACCACTTTCGTAGGTAACTCGATTGCATTTAGCATATGCAACAAGCCTTTAAACCTCTAGGCATCCCTAGTAGGAGGAGTTGTGTCTCCTGAGGGTTTAACAGATACGAATACCCACAAACGTTTTCCTGACTCTGTTAAACAAAGTAATTAGAAAACTTAAAAGATTGTTAGTCCTTAAGCAAAACAAAAAAACAAAAACAAACATAAATACATTAATTAACAAAAACAAAAACAAAAATAAAAAGAACTCAAAACAATCTTTCCGAACATGTTCTGAAGAGAAATGACTCATGCACATGACTTAAACGTTTTAACAATAAAAACTCAATTTTTAGACATTATTAACAAAGCGGCAAAATTCTAAACACAATATGCTCAAAGTGTAGTAGTGTGAAAGCCAAATGCAACAAATTTCCCAATCTTAGTTTTCACACAATTTCGAAAATCATACAAAGCACAAGTTCAACTTCAAATCTCACCAAAGTTGTCCTCTCACAAATGAATCACTCTAGAAGAGGGCTATAATGCATCACTCAGTTATAAACATGAGAATAGAGTTAAACCATAAGGACTTAACTCGAAATAGAAAGATGAAGAACTTGCATTAAAATGATCTCAAGAAGGATGCCAAACACTTAAAAGTAGAAAAATGAATGCAATTCAACCACATGACATTTTAGATCAATTTAGGTCTTTAACATAGGTTGTAATGGGGCCAAGGGTGTAAGGTGAGTAAGAAATGAAGGGTATGGATAAAACAAAGTCCAAGGAACTCAAAATATAAGAGCATAAAACAATTGTGTACAAGACTTCGAATCATCACGATTATATTTTTTTTTCTTTTACATGATCAAAACTCCTTATACCTTCCTTTACATTGATTCATACTCCTTTCCTTTAATTGAACAAACACCAATTTATTTTGAAGGCCCAAAAATGAAATTTCATTCAACCACCACTTTTCTCTTTTCTTTCACCAATTGTGTGAAATTTTTTATTTTTTTATTTTTTTCGAAATGTAACACATCTTCCCAAACCTAGTATGAAAAACACATCCCAATTAAAGCTCATGAGTTCCTTAGAAAGGTAAATATTTGTTTTTCAGGCTAAGGTGATGAAATATAATTGGTAAATGAAAGAAAAGGTTTACATGTAGGCTCAAAATGGTTAACAATGGAAAATCATGCTTAAGCATGCATAAGGTTAGCTTGAAAGGCACAAACGATCCAAAGAGGGCCTTAATATCATTTCTTAAATGTCATGAAATCAAATTGCATAAGAATGAATGACTTTTAAGTGTTCAACCAAATCAATGAATAATGAGATCAAACAACAACTCTGATGACAAGAAAATTAGAGTATGTATATAACACTCATGAAATGAAGCACAAGGCTCAAAAGCTCACATTATATGGTTATATAAGTCTAATTTATGCTTGATACAATTCTTTGGGTCATGCAAATCCTTTAATTGGAGAATTATGAAACAAATGGCAAGTGCAAAGAAGGTTTCGAACATATCATGCTAGAACGATGCCAAATTAATTAATTTTTAATTTTAATTTTTTTTAAAAAAAATTAAAAGAATTAAAAAAATTACAAGGACAAAGAATAAATAATAAATAAATAAAATTCAATTTTCATTTAAGTCATGCAAACATTTATCACAATCTCATCATAAGTGTTCGGAAAGTGACTCAAAACAAAAACAAGACTCAAATAGAAGAAAAACAAGCAATTTTTTTTTTTTAAATTTTAAAATTAAGAAAAAAAAAACAAATACATGCTAAATTTATGAAAAAAACAAATACATGCAAAACTCCAATACCCCCAAACCTAGAAATGAACATTGTCCTAAATGTTTAAAAATTAGCCACAAACAATGTCATAACAACAAATGAACGGTATTAAAGCAAATAAAAATTACAAAACACACAAAAATAAAATAATTACAAAATAAAAATTACAAAACAAACAAACAAACGAAATGAAACAGGTAAACCCTAATCACACAATTCTGAAACCCAAATATTTTTTTTTTTTTTTTTTTTTTTTTGAAGCCCAAAGCCCACAATTTCAAAACCCAAACCACGGTGAATTTAACCCATTTTGAAACCCAAATAAGGTGAAAAATCCAACCCAAAATGAATTCCGAAGCCCTCACATTTAAATTTAATTTTTTCTTAAAAAGATAAAACGTGAATTATGAGCGCAAAGCAGAATTTTTAAAAAGAGGGAATGTGGTCCCTGATGTCGTCTCATGGATAGTCACGGGCAGAAAGCAGGAGCCACGTGTCGACGCATAGAGGCGCCGCAGATCCACAAGCGAAAATTACGGGCCATGGAAAGTCGTGACGACTTTCCTGAACGCGTCCGTTCAGAAAGGTCACGTCGTGATAAGTGAGTTGGGTGTGGTTGGAAAGCGAGAAGGTTGTGGGACTGGAGGAATGCTGGAGATTTAGAAAATGCTGGGCACGCTGCACTGGCTAGGGTTTTGTGAAAGACTCTATAAGAAGGAAAAAGAAGGGGGAAAAAAACAAAAAACACAAACTCAGAAACACAAAAGAGAAAAGAAGCAAGAAAAACTGAGAAATCAAATGGATTCTTCCTACCCCTTTTCCTTGGATCTCAACCTAGCTCCACCGACTCAAACACGAGGCCAAGCAGGTAGCACCAGGTATGGATGCCCTACTTTGCCTCCGCACGGGGGCCTGTGACCGTCAATGACTCAATACTCCTGGACAACGATGTTGCCATTGGAGTTGGCAGAAATTTGGTGACTCCTAAAGATATACGTGTGTTCGGGACAAGGGATGACAATCGGGTCATGAGTGATGCCCTGGCACTGAGCATGCAGAGTCCAGCATGTGTCGCAAGTTTGGTTCATCGCCTACTTGCGAAGTCCCATGAGGTAGAGGTGCTGAAAGGTCAGTTGGCGGCGAGAGCAGGATGGTTGAAGAGTGTCAGAGTGCTATAAAAAGCTTGAAAAGGGAGCGGTCAAGGATAGTGGAGGTGAATCGACACCAGCTAGAAGTATTGCGGGATGAGAATAAAAACCTATCAAAGATGGTAGAGTTGTACTCTCGCGACATGCGGAAACAGCTGGAAGACCTAGACCGACCGGGCAAACGCAAGAAACCAGATCGCGAGAAAAGTTATACTGAAGCTAAGATTGCGATCTTTGGGAGCTCAAGTGATGAGCCCCAAGAGGCTGTGCGTGAAGCCCAGGAAGAGGACAACCAGATGGCCAAACTAAAAGCTCCTATGGTCGAGACACCGAGCTCCAAGAAGAAATGATTTCAGTTTTTATTTATTTAATTTTAAAGTGTATGTGCGTTTTTTTTTCTTTCTTTATTTGGGAAATAAAAAATGTTATGTTATCTCAAAGAAACGATTGACCCTAAATCTAAAGAACAACGATCAAACAAAAACATGAAAACCCAAACATGCATTTTTTTTTTTTTTATTAGTTAAGTAAACACACAAATAATTGCTTCTTCTTTTAAGAGAAAAACTTAAGGATGACCAGTTAAGGGCCTCAGAAAAACACAGCCAGGGGATCCGGGAAGGTTGGAGGGGTCACAATGGTCCCTCTTAAAAACCAAACTTCTTAGACACCGAAGGTGCCGCCTAAAGAACTCCTAGACACTGTATAGACTGTGGTTGCTCACTGGAGTTACCAAAAGTTTAGCTCCTTCAAAGAATATCCTATGAGTTTTAAATTATACTACCTAATTAAATAAAAACAAAATAAATAAATAAAAAAACTGAAATAAACACGCAATTCAAACAAGAATTTAAAAGAAGAGTTGGGATTCTTGCACCAGGTGTCCAAGACGCATCTTTAATTTTGTCTCTTCTTCAAATTAAATTCTTGAGAAACCTGACAAACAAGAAGAAAACAATTGAAAATAATAAAAATAAAATAAAATAAAATAACAACTGAAAAAGGAAAAACACAAACATCAAAAAAACAGGGAGGCAAAAGTAAGTGGTGTAGACATGCTCCCTTTTAAAAAAACGCGCTCGCAATTTGCGCCGGAAATGAAGGGATCCGAGAAAAAGAGCACAGGATAGCACCCTCGAGATCCGAAGTGCTTTCGGCTCCCTCGTTTGTATAAGTCTATTTAAACTCGTTTTGGTGAAGTAGAAGAGCACCCTCATTTTTCTTCCTGAATTAGAGAAAAACATCAAAAAATCAAAAAACAAAACAATGGCATCCTCATGCACTCACCTTGATGATCTAAACCTTGAGTTGTCCCTAGCGCCACCGAATGCGCAGATAAAGGCTCGTCCAAACCTTGTCTTCCCAAATTCCACATATCATCATGGTACGGCCTCAAACTTTGCTGAGGTAATTCCGAACCTTTCTGAGGCGCGTGTTGCCTGGAAGGCATGATTAGCAGCAAGCTCACTCGGACGGGATCATCTGCATGTGGCAAGGAGGTCTGACAAAAGCGGCAGTGGAGGAGTCCCACAACTTAACGGTGCTCCATGCGGTCTCGGCTACCAATTTGGGCATGCGATTACTGGCGAGAACACGAGAGTGTGCCGCGATGAGCGAGGAAATAGCTTCCTTGAAAGCTATGGTGGCGGACTTGCAAAAGCGGCTCTCCTTGCCAATCAGGCACGTGGAAGCACTGCAGAGAAAAAATGAGGACCATGTGGAGCTGCTGCAGATTCTGCAAGTAAGAGATAATAGAGGCATGCCATGAAGATGAAGATGAAGATGATGAAGATGTTGTTTTTATTTTTAATTTATTTGAATGTTTTTTTTGTTTTTTAACTTTTTAACTTTTTTTTTTCTTTGTTTGCAGTGTTTGAATGAAATAAAAAATGTGTTTTTAACACTCAGAAATAAACTAACTAACCACACCACGTAAATAAATACATAAACTAACTTAACAAAACAAAAAAGTTCCAAATTGATTTTTTTTTTTAAATTTAAAATTTATTATTATTTACAACTAACTGACCACACAAAGAAAAAAAAAACAAAGAAGTTCCAAATTGCAATTTACAAGGCAAATAAATAAAAACTCAAATTTCAAATTTTTTTTTTAAAATTTTTTAAAATTTTTTTTTCGTTTTGTTTTGTTTTTTAAAACACACAAATATACAAGCAACTCATGGATGACCAGTTAAGGGCCTCAGAAAACACAGCCAGGGGATCGGGAAGGTTGGAGGGGTCACAAAGGTCCCACTTAAAACCCAAACTTCTTAGACACCGAAGGTGTCGCCTAAAGAACTCCTAGACACTGTATTGACGGAGACGCTCACTGGAGTTACCACGAGTCAGCTAATATAAAAAATCTTTGTAATTTATTTTTTTTAAAAAAAAATAGAAAATTAAAATTACTGAAATAATAACAAAACAACTAAAGAGAAAGGATTGGAATACTCCCCCTTGAAGCGATTAGGTCGAGCGTGATGCAATTGGAGGTCGCGACTTCTCCCACTACTCCACACTCCCCATTCTTATGATTGAGGTTACCATCTCTCTCCATTTTTATTAAGCTGACATTACTTGCGAAAACAAACATAGAAAACTTGAAACAGAATTAAAGGATTAGGAAATAAAAACTAAAATGGAAAGGAAAATCAACATACGTCCAATTTCATGCTTCAAAGTAACAAGCAACAAAGTAATCAAACTAGCTTATGAAGTTCGTTCTTTCTCAAATATGATTATCCATATGGTGTGTGGTTTTAATCAAGTATTCAGAAAAAGCATTTAGCTATGGTGTTTAGTCTAAACACAAATTCCGAACCTATTAAGAACAAGAAGAACAATAAAGAACCAAGTAGAATTTAAACATGGTGTTTGTCTTTAATATCTACCCATTCATTCACTAATCAGTCCAAGAGTCATATGGTGTTTATGTAAACTTGAACAAGATATTTAATTAAGAGCAAGTGAATGAAACCATAAACTAGAAATAACCAACATGCTACTTGAACCTTTTTGTTTTTGGGTGTTGTGTAAGCTGGGACTCAAACCCAGTTCTCTTGCTTGTCAGGCAATTGTCCTTGTCCGTTGGACTACAAACACAACTTATCAATTAACATTATTAACTTTAAAACATGAAACTGTCCAGTTATATACAAAAAATAAAAATAAAAAGTAGGAAAACTAAATAGAATCAAACATTGTTACCGATCCCGGCAACGGCGCCAAAACTTGTTGTGTAGATTCAGCTGCACCAAAATGGGTTCAACTGCATCCTCAACTTGTGATACTCGCAAGTGCACGAGCCGTTCGGTAGTATAACATATGTAAGTGCGAGGTCGATTCCACAGGGATTGGTGATTGAATGATCCAATTCGGTTTTCCTACACAAAACAAAAATGAAAACAAAAGAACATAAAACAAGGATTTTGTACAACACTTGAGAACATGGAGAGTTTTTGGAGAGAAAGAGAGAGGTGTTTGAGAGCTTGAGAATTTGGAGGAAGGTGTTTGGGAAGCTTGAGGATTTTGGAAGGGAAAGGAAGGTGTTTGGGAAGCTTGAGGATTTTGTGAACTTGGAGAATTTGAGAACTTAGGGAAGGGAGAGAAAGGTGTTTGTGAAGTGTTTGAGACATGGAGACGTTTGGAAGAGAAGGGAAATGTGTTTGGGAAATTTGGAGAAGGGAGGAGAAAGTGTTTGAGTAGTTTAGAGAATTTGATGAAGGAATGGGAGAAGTGTTTGGGAACTTTGAGAATCTTGGAAGAGATGGGAATTGTATTTGGGAAATGTTTTAGAACATGGAGAACTTTGAAAGAGAATAGAGAAGTGTTTGGAGAATTTAGAAGAAAGAAAATTTAGTAGAATGATCTTATTACAACAATTGAGAACTACAAAGGGAAACTAAGAGAATTTGAGGGAGAGAAGGGAAGGGAGCTCTAGAGAAGTGCTTGAGAGCTCCCCCCTTGGGGTGTGTTTACAAACTTAGAGAACTTCCCTATTTATAGGCCTAGGGGAAGTGAAAATCTGAATTCAAAAAGACTAATGCATACAACACTTGAATTATAAAATCTGAAATGGTTGATGCACTTGAATTAGAAAATATGAATTGGATGATGCACTTGTATTAGAAAATCTTGAATGGCTACTCCACTAAATCCCACTAGCAGCCCTAGCTCATCCTCATGTCAGCATGACCAAGCTTCCAACCAGAAATGATAGCTCATGCCTAGCTCACCATGACCAAGCATCCAACCAGGGCACATGCTGAGGTCAGCATGACCAGCAACTTCAAGGGCTTACAACTTGGGCTTCCCTTAAGCAAATTAAGACTTTAAGCACTCCAACTTGAATTTCAGAATGTCTTCTTTCCAGCCATATATCATTTGGGCCAATCCAAGGTCGGAGGAGGAAGTTAAGGCCAAAACAAATTGCTAACTCATTTTCCACGCTGATAAGATCCATCCTGAGCATGGTTCTGTGTTTGCTAGGTAACGGACGCCAGATTTATCCAATGGGGCTGAAGTTTGGATATGTTATAGGACACACCCATTGGAACAACTTTCATGAAGAATGTGGCCTCATTCGAGCTATGTAGGTTGTTGAAACAAAGCTTGCAATATGACCTACGGAACTGGACTGGCAGGGGGCTGTAGCCAAAATGAGTTTGTCTTTAAGCTCTTCATCCATTCATCCAAATTAGGCCTTAACATGCTTGAATTGCATGAATTATTCTCTCTAAAGCCATCATTATTACCTAAAGCTCAATGAACTGAAAGATAAACACAAAAAGGATTAAAAGCACATGGTTAACTCAAAAACATAACTAAATCATAAGCTATAAGGGTATAAAATGATATACAATTGTGAACCGAACAAAGAGGAGGTTCCTTGCTTGGCCGATCAATCGTTTGATTAAAAGTCAAAAGTGCAAACACACTCACACGATCTTTCCATCTAAGCCATCAAGTGGCTTGGTGGTGGCACGCCTACGCATCTCAAGAGAAGAATGACCAAAAAACTCCTTCCATCGGCCTACCAGGCCGAAAGAGGGAAACAAATGCCCTCATCCTTTATCCTCTTTCTACAACCAACCACTGTCATATCCACCCACATCCCCAACTAGCCAAAGGCCTCCAAGTCTGGTGGTTGCTTCAGAGTCTAGCTTGCTTGCAGCATTTCCAGCAAGTTGCAATACCTAAAAACACAATTTCACGCCAAAAATCAGATCAAAACCCATAAAAATAAGAAATTTCAATAAAATTCAATTCAATAAACCTCCAATACCAATAAGATATGAAACTTCAATTTATTTCTCCATAAGAACCGAACCCAAATACCGAAAACAATTTCAAATCCAAATAACACAACAATAAAAAATTCGATTAAAACGCAGAAAATAAAACCCTAACCGAATCCAACCAAGGCCCTTAAACATGAAATCCCATTACACAAACAAAATCAAAACCAAAATCCCAATTAATCCCTAGCAACCCATAACAGCATAAACACAAAAACCCATAACGCCAATGTTCAACTTGAAATTAGAATGGGAATACTTGCTGAAAGTGAAAGACCTAAGTGGTTTAATTTGATTTCTGAACTTGCATATCGATTTTCGAGCAAATAACCTCATAATTTATTCCGGTAATTCTACTCTCTTTCAACCTCTCGTTGATAAGAATGGTGGATTGGGTTCGTCGGAATTCAAATTGGAAGAGAGAGAGGGGGAAGAGAGAGAGTGGTATTTCTTTGGGGTTTGAATGGGGAGAAGATGCAGAGAGGGAGAGAGGAGAGAGGAGAGAGCTCGTACGATTGCAAAGCGGAGAGAGAGAGTTGGGTTGGGGCGAAATGGAAATTGGACGCACGCACGGATCACGTGCATATTAATTGACGGAATTCACAAATTGGATTTGATTAGACCTAAAGTATAATGACTACAATTTTCGACCCTAGTGACAAAAATTAAATAACCCCTTTTTTCAAACAACACCCAGCCGAGCACCGTTTCTTTTCTTCTTCAGCTTCTCTATCTCTCTGTCTAAAACCCTACCAACAACCACAAAACCCTAACGACATAATCGACTAGAAGCAGGCAACTAGGGTTTTACGTACAGAATGGTGGCAAAGAGGAAGCAAAAGCAGAGGATCATTCTACCTCCTGAGCTCCCACCGGAGGTCTCGGAGGACGAAATTGAAGTCTCGGACGAGGACAGGGATTTTGTCGATCAAAACCGAGAATTCGCTGGCTTTCTCACCACCTTAGACACCCAGTCCATCACCAAGTTTGTTCCTTTCTTTTATTTCGTGCTTTTGAACCTTAATTTTTTATATAAATTTAATACTTACATACCTCTGAATTTTCATTGGTTGGGCCTAAATTTTCATTTTAATTTCATTTTTGTATTCATAGAATCGGAGGAGGTGTTTTTTAAATTAGTCAATTGGGTGAGTGGTATTTTTGTTTTGTTTCTAAATTTTAGGAAATTAGTAATAACCATGAGAATTTGACAACTTTTTGGCACACAAAGTATAAGCCCAAATGAATTTGGTTCTTACATCGCTTCTGTGAAATGTAACTTTGTAATTGTAGCATATTTAGATATTTTGGAACGGGTTTTAACTTGCAACTTGGATGGTTGAAGAAAAATGAAATTTATGAGTTGCAAATTACGTCAGTAATTTTGTATGTGGCAGTAAAGGCATCAATTTTGTGGTTCATCAACAATCTGTTGATTCTTCTATCTTGATTTCTAATTTTGTTTTTGTTGTAATACTTTTAATCTATATTTATGTTTAAACAAAGGCATGTTACCCGCGTCGCTGATGTAAAAGAGGATGCTTTGGAAGCTTTGTATGAAAAGCGCTTAAAAAGGAAATCCTTGCAAAAAGAAAAAGAGGATCCTGGGATTCAAGTTGATCGTGTAGATGCTCTTCCTGTTAAAACCTTAGATGGACAACTCTACTATCGAACAGGTTCCTCATTTTTATTTTATTTTTTCTAGTCTGGATAATGGTAATTGGGGGAGTTGACTTTGGAAGGTTTTTGGACGTACACAGAGTGTGCATATTTTAAATTCATGTGATGACACAGCAACGAAGGCATCAAAAGCATCTGAAAATGATCCCACTGAAGAGGAAGCCAGTGGTGCTGCAGATAAAAGCATAGTTAAGCTGACAAAGGCTGAAAGGAGGGCAAAGCTTAAGAAAAGTAAGAAAGAGGCTAAGAAACAAGGAAAGGAGGCCGAACTGGAAGTCGAACAAACTCCACAAGAAGCAGTGCTGGTATCATCTGATTGGACTAGTTATTCTTATGTTTTGCTTATGAGTTTTAGTAGACGGTATTGTCTGTGTATCATATAAAATACTTATTTATTTATTTTTGGTTAGGCTGAGGTTAAAGAAGATCTTACAGCTGAAGAAGCCTTTGAAAGTAAGAAGAACAAACTTGCAGAGCTGGGAATCGCTCTGCTTGCTGATCCAACTTCCAATACAAAATCTCTGAAGGAGATATTACAGATCTGTAAGGATAACAATCATGCCATTGTCAAACTTGGACTCCTATCTCTTTTGGCTGTTTTTAAAGACCTTATTCCTGGGTATGACCACTGTTCTGTTCCATGATGTCTACTGTTTTTTTATTAACTCACTGGAAGAATACACTGAGTACATATAAATATGTGCTAAATATTTCAAATTAAGAATAAACATTGGTATTATATAATTTAGGCTGTTGAGGTGTTGGAGGCCCTGTGTCTGTGTTGACACATTAAATTTGTGCCCTTGCCCACAAACCATTGTGCATGTTTACTCGTGATCAACATTGTTTTTCTGTCTGCATTCCAGTATTGGAATATGACTCTTATATGAATGATTTGCAGATATCGGATTAGGCTTCCTACTGAGAAGGAGCTAGAAATGAAGGTCTCAAAGGATGTTAAGAAAATGCGGCTCTATGAATCAACACTGCTATCTGTATACAAGGTAGGCAATATTTTCTATGCCTGGTTACTTGTGATGGTTTTTGTTTCTTACTTCTAATTTCTGATGGATCTGCTACACCTTGAACAAAATTAATTATTAGTTAGTTTTATTAGCCTAGTGCAACTTGATTTTGAATCATGCCAATTGCCATTTGTAAATTTGTTTCTTTTTCGTAGAGGTCATTTTGATGGATGATATTGTATTGTTTAGATTTTGGGGATGTGAAGTTTGTTTTGTTTGGGTCATGGGACCAATCATTGAAAGTACACTGGGTTTATTCATTGTTTAAAAAGGATCTAAAGACGTGTAAAACATTGTTGATTTATGTAAATTTGAAGAACAATTATGTTTTGAAGAGTGGTAAACAAAATTTTGAATTGGTAGCAACGATCTAGGAACTGATGGAATTGATGATTTGAACAGGGTGTGGTAGAAGAAAGATGTATGGAATTGATGATTTGAACAGGGTGTGGTAGAAGAAAGATGTATGGAATTAATGATTGGAACATATGCATGACCAGTTCTTGTAACAGTTGTTGTAGCAGGTTTAGGGATCTTACCCACCTATTCATGGTATATTAATATTTCAGTTAACTTGTGTGGTTGTCCTTATAAGTCATGTTATATTTTTCTTTTATGCACATTCTCAGGCATACCTGCTGAAGTTGGCAGCATTAGAAAAGCAGTCCTCATTTCAGCATGTGGCATTTCACTGTATCTGTACATTGCTTGATGCAGCTCCCCACTTCAACTACCGGGAGAGCTTGTTAGGTGTTGTCATCAGAAACATAGGCTCCCCAGATGATGTTATAAGGTTTTGCTCTATCTTTAGTTTTTGTTCCCTAATGTATCATTTTGGTAAGTAGTCTTACAAGGTGTCTTTGAAGGTCAGGATGACGCAAGAATTTGTAAAATGATTGTATCTTCAAGTTGGAGTACACAGTTTAACTCTAAATATGAGCATTAGCCAGCATTTATTATACTTTAGGATTGAGCAAAACATTCAGCTGGAAATATTGTTCTTTGTTTAGATTCTCAATTTAAACTTTTATTTGACGAAGGAAAAATATTCTAAACTTGGTTAAGGACTGATGATGTTTCTGGCTGCAGACTGCATGGGTGTTAAAACACCTTCTTTTGCTTAGGAACAGTTCAACATTGCCACAAGGTGTTGACCTTTTTTGTCAAAAAAATTACAAATGGTTGTTATTTTCATAATTATTTTTAAGAATATTGTTCTCACATAAAGATATGTTTGAATGTGAACAGATATCTATATAAATATAAAAAATTGCAGATGTATTGATGTGTCATCATTTTTGGGATGAAGTTGACATAACACGTTGTTCATGTCCATGTCCCATGTGTAACACGTCTCTCATATCTGTGTCAATACATGTCACTTTCTCGGTTTATTGACATGATAATTGTGTCCATGATCATAGCCAATGTTTTCTTTTACTATTTCATCCAACTATGAACTACTTCTTAACAGGAAACTATGCTGTTCTACCATCAAGTCACTGTTTACAAACGAGGGAAAACACGGTGGTGAAGCAACTGTGGAGGCTGTTCGATTAATTGCAGATCATGTGAAAGCTCATAATTGCCAATTACACCCTGACTCTGTGGAGGCATGTGATTACTTATCTGTTTGTTATTTATGTTGTTTTAACCAATTTTTGTGCCGATCAACTCAATACTGAACCATTTTGCCTAACCATATATACTAGGAGAAAATAAGACCAGTTCTCTATATCTCTCTGCCAAAAGAAAATTATTGATCAAATGCTGTAGTTTTATAGGGATACAATCAAGGTTATATTGAGTTAAGATAAAGGTTTTATTTCCTTATGTCCGTCATCTACCGTTGGACTCCATGCTCAGCCAACTAGATGGCAGATTTCTTGAGTTTTGTTTAAAAGGAGCTTTACTGTTTTACGGTACAGAAATGTATATGGATTAGCTTTTCTCTTGTAATTTTGCTGCAATGCATAATGCATATTGTTAGTTGAAAGTACATATGTTACCGTAACTTGTGTCATACACAGGTTTAGGGGTGGGCATCTCATCCGAATTATCCGCGTACCGACCGTACCGTACCGACGGTTTGGTTAACGGAAATAAAATTCCTAACCCGACGATTTAATTATTCCGATCCGATCCGTACCGAAATGTTTGGTTTGGTTAACGGAAACAAAATTCATAACCCGATGGAAACCCGTACCGATCCGATATTTATACTTATTTTATTATTTAAATACAAAACAAGAAACCAAAGGTAAATACAATCAGCATTTTGTATCACTCTTTTATCACTACTGTATCACTTCTTTATCACCATTGTGTCACTACTTTTTCACCATTGTATCACTGCTTTATCACCATTGTATCACTTATCCGAGTACTGTAGGACTTTTTGGTCAGAGAGGAATTTATGAACTTCCTATGTTTTCCAGTTTCGACCTTTGTCCTGTTTTTTACTTGTAATTTTCCAACTGTTGATCCAAATTTTATGTTCTTTATATGGTTGGATTCAGCATGAAAAAATAAAGAACCCAACGCAGAACAAATGTCAAAATCATTTACATAAATGTAGATAATTCAATAAAAAGAACACTCAAAAGTTCAAACAACAAACACAAGTGACTTTCGTCCAAAAAAAAAACAAACACAAGTGACTCCCAATACATCTTGAGTACATATTGAATTAGGTTATTAGATTTTTATATTTTAAAAGGATAATTTGGTGTATTTGTTCAAGAACTTATGTTATGTGAAAGTATTATAAATTATATTTTTATTAGAATGTTTTTATTACGGTAGTACTGGCCTACCGACCCGTTTAGAACCGAATGTTAGGTTAACCGATCCGAAGTCTACCGAAGTCTTTGGTTTGGTTAACGGAAGAGAAAATGGTCTACCGAAATCTTTGGTTTGGTTAACGGAAGAGCCCTCTACCGTTCCAAACCGATCCGCGCCCAGGCCTACACAGGTTCACATAAACAAATGATTGTTGATAGGAAATTGTTGCTTTTCTGCCTAGTAATCTACAAATAGTGGGAAGATGAATTTTGTGTTGGAATCATATCATGTGGATTTTGTTTTTCCTCCATGCTTATTATTGTTAGTACTCTGCAGGTTTTCTTGTCTCTGTCATTTGATGAGGATCTTGGGAGGGCTGCAAGAAATGATGAGAAACATAAACCCCAAAGCAAGAAGAGTAAGAAGAAAAAGCATTATGAGGAGGCACGCCAATTGAAGGAAAATGACAAAAAAAGGAGTAGGCAAGAGTTATTGATGAAGACAAGAGAGGAGGTGTTTTATCTGTTTTGCAAAATCCATTGACTTCTTGACCTTGCTTGTTTCAGTGGTTTTTCCTCTCAACCTATTGAATTTTGTAATACTATACACAGGTTGCTGCTGATTACAAGGCGGTTGCTTTTACCCCAGATGTTATGGAGCGGAGAGGAATGCAGACAGAGGCACTTTCTGCTGTATTTGAAACATATTTTCGCATATTGAAACATACAATGCAGTCATCAGCTTCCAGGTTTGTTTGCGCATCATGTTAATGATAACTTTAGATCTGTGATATCCTATGAATTTGCTTTAGCTTAAAAGACAAACTAGAGCAAGAAAGAGCAGATTGCTCACTGTGTAGTCTGTACAAATAATTTTAATTTTGTTAAAGATAAGATTTCAAGTTTGTAAACTAAGCATATACATTAGCATACATGAGTTTTCTGCATCCAAAGGCGAGCATACATGAGTTTTAAGACTTGAGAGATGACTATCGCATGGTATCAGAAAAAACTGGCTTCTCTGTCTATGGGCACTATGGAGCACTCATGTTTATATTTTCTGTAAATACAGTGTGTGATACTGGTAAATGGATGCATTGTGGAAGAAACTCCTTGTGAATTTTCACATTTTGAATCATTGAGACCAAAAGGATTTGTAAATTTTTCCTGATTGGAAACTAGCTTTTATTAAGTACAAGAAAAAAGATGGAGAATATGTTCATCTTGGCATAAAAAAACTACCAAGTGCTTAGCAAGAAATAATTTACATTTAGCTCAAAACTCCTTCCCAATCAGATCACCCTAAAGAGAATGTACCTTAAGTGCTCAAATAAACCCATGAAGAACGTAGGTATCTGATTCTGTCCTTCATAAAATTCACGTAAGCTACGTTTTCATTAAATGTTGCTGTATTGTGAAACAGTTCATTTTTCGTGTAATTTTCTTATTGTTCAACCATATTTCTATAATTTGCTATCTTTTACCTTTTGATATTTTGACAGTTCATTCATAATGTTGATAAATGCATAAACGCGAATGATCTTCTGAGTGATATTGTAAATGGCATAAGCTTGGATAAGCTTGTTTATGAATACCCTGGATGCATGCGCTTTGCTTCGAGGAACTAGGTATCCAAAAGCAGTAAATGGCTACTTTGAGAGTGGTGATTGAAATGGGAGATATATTCAGTTTTGAAGTCTGTCATAGATATGCTTGATGGAAAGTGGAAAGCATTTATAATTTGTTCTTTGGGTAGTTTATGGATTTGCAATTCCTCTTTATTTCAGATTTCAAATGTATTCAATAATTTCCTGTGATTCTCCATTCAGATCTGAAGCAAATGCTAGTTTATCTACTAGTGCATCTGAGCCCCACCCTTTACTTGCTCCGTGTCTGAAAGGATTAGGAAAATTCTCGCATCTAATTGACATGGATTTCATGGGGGATCTTATAAACTATCTGAGAAAGCTTGCTTCTGGTGGTAGCGATTCTGAGAATACTTCAAAATGTTTGACTGTATCTGAGCGCTTCCGTTGCTGCATTGTTGCATTTAAAGTGATGAAGAGCAATCTTGATGCCTTAAATGTTGATCTACAGGACTTCTTCATCCAGCTTTACAATATTATACTTGAATATAGGCCTGGAAGGTTTGCACTAAACTTTTTAATGCCAAAATTTGATGTTAAAACAATTATCTTCCTTCTGTGGCATCTAGTTGGTATCTTCGTGCATTTTAGATGAAAGTAAATAACATCCTCAAATTCCTATACCCATATGTACTGGAACTTAATTTGCATCTTTCTATTAAGAATATTCGTTGTGATAAGCTTATTTCCCGAAATGGTGTATTGATTTTTCCTGTCACCTTAGGCACTAGTATAAGTGCATGCTTTCTAGGTGGGTTCAACTAATTACTTAACTAAAAACATTTACCTACTGGTTGTGTTCGTGGAACAGAGATCAGGGCGAAGTATTAGCTGAAGCTCTGAAGATAATGCTGTGTGAAGATAGACAACATGACATGCAGAAGGCTGCTGCATTTGTAAAGCGTTTGGCCACATTCTCATTATGTTCCAGATCCGCAGAGTCCATGACTGGTATGTTATTGTTTAGAAACAAAGCTATCAATATCTTGTTATGGATTTCTTATTCCTGTTCCCCATATGAATCTTTTGCAGCTTTGGTTACTTTAAAGCATCTTCTTCTGAAGAATGTCAAGTGCCGGAATCTGTTAGAAAATGATGCTGGAGGTGGCTCAGTGTCAGGTTCTGTCGCTGTAAGTTCTCATGCCAACATCTGCTTCATGATATTTAATGAATTGGAGCCTGCAACCAGCAGTATTAAATTTCCAAAAACACAAGTTCTTTTCATTTTGATTATCATGTGAAGGAATTAGATTTATCTAAATTCTAATCTACAGCTCTGGAGTTAGCCAAACTGTAGAATTATCTTTTATCTAAATTCTAATCCATGGTAGAGGCCAAAACTATCATTTTGGAGTCCTTTGATTTTCCTCAAGGATGCCTCAATAATTCCCCATGAACCCGTGATACCACTGATAAAGTTTTACTCAATTTGTCTGTGGGCCCTTTAGTCTCCCATATGGAAGTTAGGCAATGGTCCTCTCTTCAGAATCTGAAGTCCATCTATTAATGTAGTATAAAAGACTCATCCAGTTGAATGCACTAGTTAATTTGTCAAGCAGGAGGGGAAAAGAAAAAACAAAGAGTAAAAGGAAGAAATACCTTACACCTAAACTTGCACAAAAGCATGCAATAGTTCAAATGATGCCAGTGCATTATTCACTTTGTGCAGAATGCAATGTAATATAAAAATGAGAAATGTCTATCATGTGTGTTCATTTAGTAAGTAATAAGTGATTTTATATAATTATTTTTTTTAGTTTATATGTAATTTGGGTTTAGTACATTTGGCATCATTACGTGCTTATGCTCATTATAATGGTGAATCTAACACCCGCTCCCCTCTCTCTCTTTTCTCTCCCTCCTGATGCACAGAAATATCACCCATATGCTTCAGACCCAAATTTAAGTGGTGCTCTTGCTTCAGTCCTTTGGGAACTCAATCTTCTAACCCAGCATTATCATCCAGCTGTCTCAAGTATGGCTTCAAGTATATCTAGCATGAACACTGCCCATAACCAGGTTTATCTCTCAACCATCTCTCCTCAACAAGCTTTCACGGACTTTTCCTTGGAGAGGCCAGAGTATTTCAAGCCACCAAGTGAAATTAAAAAATCAAATAACAAAAGGAAAAGAGGAACTGACCCTTCTGTATCAGCTGTGATAGAACCTTCTGTGGATACAACTTCAATTGATGAAGATGATGTGAGAAAGAAACTTTCTGCACATTTCATGATTCTTCGTGACATTAAGAAGAATCAGAGATTAAGGGCTGAGCTAGATGACACTACATCATCCATACAACTATATGAAGAGTATAACCAGCAAAAGAAAAAGGCTAAAAAGCCGAAAACAAAGAAAAGTAAAAGTTTGTTGACTGTCAAGTAACATTCTTGGTCTTGCAAGTTCTGTAGAAAATTTAGTGAATTTGTTCAGTTGAAACCTGACTCCTCTTATACCCTCACAGAAAAAGAAAAAAGAAAATTTGAAGAGGGAAAAGTGAAACGGGTCAGGAGAAAATTTGATTGTAACAGTGTTGATCTCTGTCAGTCTTCCATTTCGGATTCAGCTGTAAAATTTTGCTCATTCTAAAGAATACGTTTTTCATTATATTCTTGGATAATGCGTGCATCTTTGTATCACATGTGGAATTTGTGTCTAGCTCATTGTTGAGGCCCAAAAAAGTCACGGTTTGGCCCAAATAAAAATTCGGTCCAATGCAATACCTTACAGAGAAGAAACCCGATTTGGGCATGCGAAAATTCGTAATATGCGCTTGCACACACGCCACGCCAAACAAATAAACAACACGCCACGCTACAAGCTTAAGTGGGCTCAAGCCACGCAAGATGCATGGGGCTTGCTTGAGTGGGTTGTGGTATGGATGGTAATAAGTTGACATGAGGCCCATTGATGGGCCAAGAAATGGAAGTCCCGGGGTTGCTTGGGAGCCTCGGAACTCATGCCCATTTCTTAGGCCTAAACATGTGGGTGAGCACAAAGAGAAAATATTCCAACCAAAAATCCCAACCGAAATAGCCCATTAGCTCAACCAAATTAGCCCAACACCTCAACAAAGAATAGGCCAACACTTGTTGAGGTTAGCCCATTTATTTTGACAAACTAACCCATCACCTTAGAAAGGCCCAAGTAACCAAGGAAAATATCTGCCATCTCTCCAGCACTTAGCCTGGAAACAAAAACAACGAGAAAACCAAAGCTACCCATGTGAGTGGACGCTGAGAGCCTCCAGCACATGACCAAAGACAAATCCCAACACAAGCCATCCAAAAAACCAAAGGATACTTGAGCAAAACACCCTTCAAACCAGTGTACATACCCATTTCTTTCCCCCCATCAGACCTGGCCATAAAAAAAGGAAGAAAGGAAAGGAAGGAGATGGCTGAAAGTGAGAGTCCTGAGGTAGCTGCGGGAAAGGGCCTTGAGCTCCCAAAAATCCCTGATTTTGTGGGATTGGGCAGAGTGGATTTCACCAAAATAGGATGATTGAAGGGATGAGGGGAGAAAGGAAGGGAAAGACTTGGCCAAATTGGATAGAAGCCATTAGGGTTTTTTGGAAAATGGTAGCTTCCAGCGCCTATAAAAAGAGGCATTTCCTACCCATTACAACAACACACATTTAGAGAGCAAGCTTCCTCTTTTGCATGCAAACCCCAGCAATTTCGTGCTCCATTCTCCCTTCTCTCCCATTTTCCCTCTTTCTGGCAGACTGTTCTCACATTTGACAGAACCTCTGCCAAGCTGCCGGAAGAACACTTAAGACACCCATTTCTCTCTTTCCCTCATTCTCAACCAAACCTCTCTGCAAAACCCTTTCTCTCCTACCTTAATACCCCATCTTTCCCCTAGGAACACTTAATTTTCTCTTTAGTGCTAAACTCATGGCAACTTTGCTCCCATGCCACAAGCCTCTCATGCCAAGCCAAGAATTTTCTCTTAAGCAGCCATTATTTTCGTTGGTGAAGGTAAACCAAGGTGTTTCCTAAGGCTTACAACCCTTTCGAAATATTTTGGGGTCTGATCTTTGAACTCAGACACAAGGGGGAAATTTCAGCCATTTTGCTCCTTACGGCGGCCCAGCCCATCTGTAGCTGCCGGAAGAAAAAGACCCCCACACCCATCATTTAGCTCCTAAAGGCTCGTTTGGGAGGGATTCTGGATAGGTCAGAATCACTTATGGGGAGAAGCACCTCCCATGTGCTTTTACATAAAATCAATTTAAGTGATTAAGCTCATTGGATGCCACACATTTTTGGCTTATATTTATGGTGTTCCAAAGAATGATGGTTAGTCTGAATGATGGCACTTGGTGGTTTTATTACCCTTGCACCCCACCCTACCTTTTCAGCTTATAAACTTAGCATGTGCCACGTGCTAAAACACTATTAGCTGGTTATATATATATCTACAATCCTTACTCATTCCAAGTTTCCATGCCCAGGGAAAATAGATTGAAAGCACAGCACAGCTAGCTCTTGCAAAAACTGGTTTTGCTTAATTTGAAGCTCACTGTCAAATATGGAGACCAGTTTGAAGAAACGAGATTGCCAAGCAACATATGAAGAGATTGATGAAGAAATCCACTGGACGCAAAATCTCCTCCAAGGCAGATACTGATTATGCCTATTCCTTCAATAGTAACCTGTTTGAGAAAAACCAAAGCTACAGTGATTTAATGTACATCTACTGAAGCAAAACAAAACTGATGCAAGATTCACTGCATTTTATGCGCAGTAGGTGGAGAAAAATGTATATATTACCTGGTGTAGCATAGCTGTGTCCTGAAAGAAGTTTACACTAATATCTTCAGCTTCATGGTCGGGATGTATGCCCGAAGATTTATGTTCAGTTGGAAGTTCCCATACTACATGAGATAAAAACTCATGCAAAATTCTACCAATACAGTCAATCAAGTGACTCCTTAAACCCTCATCTTGTAAAACTTTCCAACTAGATTCACAAAACATGGAAGATTCGATTTCAAAAGGTTGGCCATCAACAAACCCTGCACCAGATTCCCGAACCTCTTTCCTTCTTTTTCTTGAGTTTGGAAATATCCTTGTGAAAAAATCAGTGGCTTGATCGGATATACCAAATATCATCTCATTCAGAATACATACAGCAGTGCTTGCCTGGCGCAGTAACTGTCCTGAACCAGTTCTATTATACCATGAATGCCAACTGGCTTTGTTATAATCCTTCTTACGAATCTCAGAAACTAATTTACGCAAGCAACCCAGTGGAATTTCAGTAATGAGTGACAGATGCTGCCCATTTTTTATATCTAGCAAGGAAGGAAACATGAAAAACCTGATGTCAGTACAGAGCAATGAGGATGTAAGTTGAAAGTCGAGACCAAACAATTCAATGTGAAGAGCTGAAATTACCTGTCATCAAGGATAAACCTACAAGTCTAAGAATTCCTGAAGAGCTTTGTACAGATTTCGACTTCCAATGTGAAAAAATCAAGAAGGCATGTGCGGAAGCTCATAATTCTTCTGTGCATCATTTGATGCGTATGGTATACCTTTCTCTTGGATGCCTTTTATCTTTGAATTTTGAGGAACAGCAGCCATAATTGTCAGGCAATTGCTGGAAATGTTAGTTCCAGCTTTCAACTCAACTCAGATACAGAGTCGAGGTATCCTACTGAGGATGACCTCGATTAAAGAAGCTTATCAAGACAACCAGCACATATCGAATTCTGACTCATACAAACAGAAAAAAATGTCCAGGAAACGAATAGCTGTTACCTAGGCTGGCATTCCCAAGGAAAATAATGTCATAGGCAAGAATAAAGAACTTCAAACTGAAACTATAAGGACTATGACAAACAAATGCATGTCAGATTTACATACGATATATGCAATGAGAGCGAAAAGGAATCATAAGCACAAAAACACAAATATAATTTTCAGCTAACCAGAAGCATTTGTCTACTCTGCCTTAGCGTATAGACGCACTTTGACAACAGTCCTCGTATGGAAGCCAGGAGCCCCTTGCCTCACTTTTTTTGCTGGATGAATGCAAATCTAACAAATAATTGAAGGATTTACTAATAGAATAAAAGCACTAAAATTTCAGAAAGAAAAACATTGCAACATTGGAAATGATGTAAATAGCCTATGTACAATAATGAACTAGAAGCAACTGAAACGAAGGAACGCACATGTCGAAAAGTTGCACCCAAAAGTTTATCCACATGCATTGAAGTTTTCTCAACCCAATCACTAGTACGATCCACATGCAAAAAGATCTATCACCCTTTCCAGAATCAGTTTTCTTCTCAGATTGGGAAGTAGTTGGAATCACTTTATTACTTGAATCTTCCATTACCATTTTACTTGGACCATGTGCCTTAACAGGCAACTTACGGAGCTCATCCATTAAAGATCGTGTATATTCGTACTTTTTTGAATTGAACTCAGAAGTAACCGTTACGGACATATCAAGTCTAGATAAATTAGCATCATCCTGAACTATCATCAGACACTCAGCCAAACCTCTAACTGCTTGATCATTTGCATCCCCACTGGTCATTGTTTTTGAGGCATGCAGAACTTTGGCAAATTGACTAACAACACCAGGTAAAAAGAAGGCTAATGCATCCACAGTCCCAACCTGTGGGGAAAAAATGTTCTGAATCAAACTAACCCAAAGGTACTGACTTGTAAGATTGCAATTTGCAGTGAAGGATGTTACCATACCTAAAAAATTTCAGAACCTGTATGGGTCTGTTCGTGTGTGAATAACACACAAAAATAAACAACTGGTTGTCATGCTTGAGACTAGCAAAAATAAATAAATGAAACAAAATGTGATATTTTTACCATTCAAAGTTGATGTTGTAAACAAACTTTAAAATAAAAGATCGGGAAAATAAAGTATTTAAAATGAAATACATGGCTAAGTATAGTTCGTTTTTTTATTAAGCACACCAGTTGGTTCATAAAGTGTCAAACAAAGTATTTAAGCTTTTTTAAAGGATGAGCACAATGTGAAATGAAGAGGGGGCAGAAACAGAGAAACGCAAATTCAAATTTATAAATTAACCAAAGCTACAAATAGTTAGAACCTACATGAAATCACAAGATTACCTTAGCAACAAGCACACACAGGGTCATAAAGGCCTCATACGAAGCCTTGCACTACCTAGATGTCCTCGTGCAGCCTCAGTATCTGCAGCCTTTTCATAAAACCACAAAGGAATAAATAAAATATGAAAACTTCAAATGATACAGGATAATCAACTGTTACACAAACAATTTAACATACATTGAGAAGAAGAGACAGCCAGTGTCCAACAGCTGCACAAGCAGCTTGTGATTATAGAAAAGCAAGTAAACATTCATCTGGTTCTGAATCGTACTTTGAAGATCTACTGAGTGGAGCTTTTAAGTCTCTGTTTTCTAAAAGCATAGGCACGCCAAAGATATGTTTACATGCACAGGATTCATCAGAGCATGGAAGTAAATTCAGAAGCATTGCCCTGAAACACTTAATAACTCCTTCACGAAACTCTTCTGACGCATCAGATGGAGAAAGCAAAGCCCCATAAGTCAATTTTTTCAGCACTACAACCATCTGCAAAAGGATATTATTGCATTTCAAATGAAAAGACCAGCTTCAAAAGGTGATGCAAGTATAACGTTCCTGTTCTAGGACAACAATTCACATGAGCAAACTCATTCATACAACATATAAGCCAATTTTGAACTTATAGCAAAACCATACACTTTTTTTTTTATAGGAAATATAACATTCTATTAAGCGTGAGAAGGCACAGAATAAGACACACAATGTCTCCATCCATGCAAAGAATACAAATAAGTTAATTGCAGGGGGGGAACATTACAATCAATTCTCCATCTTTTCTACATGTCCCAATTTGAAGGTTTATAACATTGACAGATTACAAATGTAATGTTACTTATAAGCAAACCCAATCAAACAGATCAAAGGGACATAATGTTGGATCATATAATATTATTCATCTTGACAAGAAATTATCTTACATGATAAAATATGCATCACAAGGGCTATAGCTCAGTTCGGAATAGCACCTTGTTTACACACATACCAAATATTTTTCAGTCCATCAGTACATGGATTTATTTTGGATGAAGAACAGCAACAATTATTTTATTAAAGTTTGTTTAATAAAACAGTAATTAGTAAATCTACATGTACGTAATGTGGAACAGGTCCAAGTAATGTCAGTGAAATTTGATTACCTGTGTTGATGCTTTTTTTGGGGAGGTTAACTTAGGGAGAGAGTATGGGATCTTCAGCAGGGGAGAAGGCGAGGACCTTCGGCAACTGAGGAGCCTGCAGAAGACAATAGGAAGAAGCAATCGTCAAGCTTCGAACACCGGTAGCCTGCCGAAGGCACTCCGATGCTTAAGTTAGTCATTTGTGGTAATTTTAGCAGAGTAACAGTAAAGGTGAGAAAATAGTTCCCTTTTTACTTGGGCACTGTTCCCTATTTATAGGGAAGTGAAAACGGAAGTTTAGCACAAAGTTTCGATGTGGGACTTTGTGCAGGACTTTGTGGAGGTGACACGTGTCATAGTTCTCGGTTCTGTAATTGAGAGCTTCGGCAGGTATTTTACTGCTTAAAAGGGGGGGCCCTTCCTTCGGTAGGATAAGAAGGAGATGATATCGCTCATCTTCTAAGGGTTTGCCTGTGTGCTTGGTGTTGAATACGCTTGGTTGACTATGGCATAAACAGTAGTCCCCCAAGTTGCCAATCGAGGAGTGGCTTCTGGGTTGGAAACTTGTAAAAATGTCGCGAATCAAACCGAACGTATTGGCATGGCGGGTGCCATGGGCAATCCCCGAGTCCCCCAAGTTCGGAAGTGAGAAGGCACTCAAGTTGCAGTGGTTTTTTTTTTTTTTTTTTTTTGGGGAACCATATGTAGGTTTGACAAAAGGGGTGCCGAAGGAGGGCATTGCATGCCGAAGGAAGCCGCATTCAAGGGTCTGGTCTGCACGTTCGGCACAGGGGGTCAGCGGGGGACGCCACGTGTCAGGAAGTTGAAAGGGTTTGGTAGGAATTGAGGCGTCTCTCGGTTGGGTATTAAATGCGTCGGTTCGCATTTCGATGCGGGCTTTGATGTGTATAAAAGGAGGAGGAGGTGAAGAAGGGAGAGCACTTGAGAAAAATTTGAAATTTTTGAGTTCCTTATTGGCGATTTCCGGCTAGGTATCTGTGGCGGAGGCGATTTCCGACAGTCGTGTGTGGCGGTGATAACAAGGTACCGCCTTTTGTCTCTTCTGTTTTTGGATCGAAGTGCATGTTTATGTTGAGTTTTGTATGAATATTTGAAGAACGTAGAAGAACTTACATGAACTTTGCATGAACATCGTAGAACATGCTTAGGGCCCTGTTTTCAATCTTCGCATGCGCCTTAGTTTATGTATTTTTGTGTTTGTAGATGTCTGATAATTTGAGAGAGAGAGAGAGAGAGAGAGAGAGAGAGAGAGAGAGAGAGAGAGAGAGAGCCATAGTCCTCCAAGTCACCATGCCTTCAGTGGGGAAGACGTGGAGAGTGGTGAGGAAAGTACTAAGTCAGAAGGCTTAGTAGAAGGGGTGATAGTGGAGAAGGGTAGGGCAGGGGAAGAAGAGCAATCTGTTAGCTCTGGGGGAGAGGCTTATCGAGAGATACAGAGGAATTATACTGCCCTAGAGGCTGTTGCCAACCAGGTCCTGGGTATAACTCAGGCATTAGAGACGAGTTCAAGTGGGTGGGGGGAAGCTTCAGGGTCTGGGACAATAGTGGTGGCCTCTCCTGGTGTGACTGTCGAGTGGGGGTTCCTTTGCCGAAGAGGAATAAGTTGACCATTTATGAGTTGGAGCAGCTGAAGGTTGACTATCAGGTTCTAGATTGTGTGGGGTTGAGGCTGCCGACGCCTCCAGGAAGCGGTGAGGTACCCACCGGAGGGATGTGCGATGGTGTTCTCGGCCATATTTAAGAATGGTTTGAGGCTACCATTGCATCCTTGGGTGCAGATGATGCTAGTGAGGCCGAGCTATGCACTGGGTTAGTACAACCCTAATTTTTGGATCATCTTGCATGAGGTGTACATAGCCTGGTGGTTGGCCAAGCGAGGGGAGCCGTCTTTTGAGCAGTTCATGCACCTCTACTCTATCTCCAGGCAGCAGGGTAACTTTGATTGGGTGCAGGTGAACTGTCGGAAGGCAAAGGAAAGAGGGCACTTCATTGGGCAACCACCGACGTCATAGAAGACATGGAGGAACCGGTGGTTCTTTGCCTTTGGAGACTGGGAGTGTTGGCCGGGGAAGACGGTCAATAGCCACGTGCCTACCCACTTTCAGTCCATAGGTGTTTGTTGTTGGCCTTTGGTTATGTGTGCTTCGGCATGTGTGTGTATGCTGAAGACTAATGTCTTTGTTTTTGTGCAGGCTCAGTGAAGTGTCGCCCTATTGCCTTCCTTCGTAAGTTTGCCTTTGTATATACTCTAACAGCCACGTCATTTTGGCGATTACAGTGGCTGAGGTGCCGAAGAATGTGGTCACGGTGGAGGGCTCACCGAAGCTGGCTGTGGATCTCGAGAAGAAGCAGGCAGAAGCTGCGGGAGAGGACAGAGAGACAAAGCCAGGTGAGCAAAGAAGGCCTAAAGGTGCAGCTGGAGCTGTCGTGGGGGTAGAGGAATGTCCTGGGAAGCGGCCACGGGAGGAAGATGACGAGGGGTTGGCGAAGCTGGAAAAAGATGGAGGGGGTTGGAGACATCGATCCATGACGTCATGGGTGGGACAATGCTGCCGCCCTTTTACCTAAACCCCCCACTGAACCTACCACTAGGGCTGGAAGAGTTGTTCCCGAGGGGACCGAGGATATAGACTTCGCTGCGGTTCGAAGGCAGAAGAAGGAGGTGACCCTGGCCATACATTGCCAGGAAGTGCCCCTTGTGAACGCCTTCCTGACAAGGGTGAAGATGGATGCCGGGGAGCTCGCTCAGGACGAAGGCCACTGACTTCTCCGAATCGGGTCCAGAAGTCAGTCCTTTTTTATGCCAATGTGAGTATCCTAGTACCTTAGTGACACTTTTTATACTTTGAGTTTTGTTTGAAGCTAAGTCTGATGATGTGTTTTTGCAGGCCTTTGGAGATATGTACCTCATCCTGGCTAGGGCTAAGAAAGAGGTGGCCTTGGCGAGGCTCCATTTTGAGACCATGAAGGCGGCTCCTGCCGAATCTCAAGCTGCCATCTCGAAAAAAACGCACTTCGAACTGAGGGTCAGGAGGCTGGAGTGGGAGCTGAAGGAGACAGCTCGGCAGCTGGAGGTGGTAGAGGAGGCCTGGGCTGAAGCTGAGAGGAAGAAGATGGAGGAGCTAGCTGCAGCTCGTGCCGAGGTTGTCGAGGAATACAAGGGTTCTAAGGAGTTCAAGAACCTTGTGCTTGATGCGATGGTTGAGGAGTAGTATGGGTGGGAGAAGTTGGTGGCGAGGTTTAATCCAAACTTGGATATGAACTTCGACACCAATGGTGCCCCTCCTCCTATTCCTCCTGGCAGGGAGTCACCTGTTTGCTTCTCCGTCTTCGGCGGGTGAGACCCCCCTTCCTGACGCCGAGGCGAGTGGTGTTGCCGAGGGCGGTGATGAGGAAGCAATACCAGAGGCAGAGCCTGAAGCTGATGAGGTGCCAGAGGAGCGTGCCGATGCCTGATAGCCTTTGCATTTTATTTTATTTTTTTGTGATGTAATCTTAGTATTTATTCCAAACTTGGTTGTGGTTTGTATGGATATTTCCCTGTCATAAGGCAGGGTAACTTTGGCGATTTTATGATATCGTGCTTTTCCCCGTTCAATTATGCCTGTTGCAAATTGAAGTTGTAAGAATGAGTGGAAGTAAGCCTTAGGTCAGGTGCTTCATTAAATGGGTACCGAAAGGCAATAAATCCAGGAAGGGTCTAAGTTAAAGCTCTAGACCCGAGTCTAAGAAAACATAAGGTCCTAGGGTCTAGGTGTTGGAAATATGCCCTAAAAGCCAATCATATGATGTAATCTTTTAAGGATATTTCATGTATTAGACTTATGTTTAATCCTCTTAAAGGGAAAGTTTATTGTTTATTAGTAAATGTCTCATTAACAGTTACACATGCTTAAACAATAAATCCAAGGGATGGGAGATAGAGAGAAAGTAATCTAAGGAAGTTAGATTCAGGAGACCTTTCCTCTATTATCTTCATGCCCTAAATGTTTCTAGTCATAGGATTGTCAAATGGGCACTGACAATCGGAAAGACCGGTACATAGGACTAGTCTCAAGTCATTCGTGTGGAGACACTGAGACAAGTATGTAGGTGCTCAATAGAGAATGAGTTCACTAACGCGATCAAACGAAAGTTTCTTGTATGGAAATTTTACTTATATGTCAAACAAGAAACTCCAAGTTGCAATAATGCAAATTAGTCCTTGGACCTGAGGCACCATGGTTGTCTTGTGGGAAGGTTGTGGATCTTTGATGATGCTATATAGACATGTCCTAATCACGGATGTGGTACAAGCATTGTTGGGGTTCACGATTGACTCATGGAGACATGTGAGTGTACAACATGGAATCTCTATCCTTCAGTAAAGAAGGAGAATGCTCGGAAGATATGATTAAGCAAATCTCTTATCAGAGTATTTGGTATGACCTAGAAGGATGTTCTTGTCATACCAATACAAATCATATAAGACGTGACAATCTCATTAGGGGTTTGACATGCACCATGCCCTAGTAATGAGATTAAAAGCATTGTAATAGGGAAGGACCGTATTGCATTGTAATTCCAACTGAATAGGTTCTCTGCTTATTCTACTTAGCTTGGATATCCATGACATACTGCTAGGTGTCACTCATGGGGAGAATTAAAAAGGGGTTTTAATTCACAATCAATTACGAAGAGTTCAAATTGCCCACGACTTTGCTAATTAGAACCTAATGGATCGCACACCGTTAAACTTGAGTTATTTGAGAAACCATTATGGAGATGGTGAATTGAAGAGATCAATTAATCTTTGTTAATTGGTTAAGGCAAAATTAATTATGGAATTAGTTTAAACGACACGTGATGTCGGAATAGGCTTTAAATGGGAATTTTGAATTCCAGGCTCATTGGGCTTTATCCTTTTGGACACAGAGATTGGGTTGTATGACAACTTAAATGAAATTGAGCCCAAGAGGCCCAATTTCAAGGGATGGACGTTCATATGGGCTTTTGGTTGCTAGAGTCAACTTGTTGACTCAAGTAAAAGATGACTATCATCTTTTTGAAGCCTAAGGGGTCATTAGTGAAAAAGAAGAGAGAGAAAGAAAGCTCTAGTCTTCCAAAAACTCTCTCTACACTTTCATACCATCTTAGTGAGGGATCACTAGCATCATCCTCTCACTAAGCTCATCATCTTCTTCTCAAGCTCTAGTTGGTGAAGAGACTTAGAGGTTACCTATTTTGGTGACTTTTGGTGAACCTCCAAAGTTGAAGTTTTGAAGGAGTCATTCAAGCTTCAACAACAAGGTGGAGATTTTGAAGGAGCCATTCAAGCTTCAACAACTTTGGTAGAATTCGATCATAGGGGTGAAAGCACGCACCAAGGGTAACTCCTCCTTCCAATCTTACTAGAAGTATGTTTTAGGAAAGTAGTACAACTATCACTTGGCTTAAAAGATTCATGGGAAAAGTTTTTGTTTTTGAACTCATAGATGCATGCTTAAGCTTTCGTTGCCATGATTTTATTTATCTATGTTGATGTTCAAATGAAACTCATGATTTTCTAAAGGTTTCCTTCACTAGGTATGTTCAATTATGGTAGTACTTGAGGTGGTCAGAGTTCCATGGGTGAGGCAAAGGTTTGCCATGGTGATCATGGAGTTGATAAGTAACAGGGCAGGAGACTTTGATAAGCTCATAAGGACCTTCCCACGATGGCCCCAGGGTTCCTTCGGCTGAGTTCTTAATAGCCAGGGAAACAGTGTGCATTACGCAGGTCTCCTGCCCTAAAGACGCGTGGTTTGATGCGGGAGTCATAGTACCTAGCCATGCGTTGCTTGTATGAGAAATTACACAAGCTGGCCTGGTCACGGAGTTCCTCGATAGGGTCCAGGTTCAGGGCTAACTGTTCGTCATTGGCTTTATCGTCGTACGTTGAGGTTTGGTAGGAGGCCAGGCCAATTTCTCCAGGAATAACGGCCTTAGTGCCGAAGGAAAGGGAAAAGGGTGTCTCTCCTGGAGAGGTACGAAAAGTAGTGCGATATGACCAGAGGACCTCTCAGTAGCAGTTCGGGCCAACACCCTTTAGCTTTGTCAAGTTTGGTCTTGAGCGTCTTCTTGATTATTTTGTTCACAGCCTCCACTTGGCCATTGGATTAGGGGTGGGCTGGTGATGCGAAGAGAGACGGATCTTGAGGTTGGAGCAGAATTGCTTGAATTTGGCGTTGTCGAATTCACTTCCGTTGTCTGTGACAATTGCCTGGGGTATGCCGAAGCAACACATGATATTTTGCCAGACGAAGGTCTCGATTCGGGCGGCCATGATGGTTGCAAGGGGTTCTTCTTCAGCCCACTTTGGGAAATAGTCGACAGCGACCACCGTGTATTTGACCTGGCCCTTTCCCTCCGGCATGGTTTTAATGAGGTCAAGTCCCCATTGGGCGAAGGGCCAGGGGCTGACCATTGGAGTCAAGTGGTTCGGTAGGAAGCTGTGGGGTGTTGGCAAACCTCTGGCATTTGTTGCACTTCTGGGTGAAGGTTTGGGCATTAGTATGGAGTGAGGGCCAAAAGTACCCCTGCCGAATGGCCTTGTGGGCTAAAGCCCAGGCGCCAGAGTGATTGCCGCAGATGCCTTCGTGAATTTCCCGAAGGACATAGTTGCCCTCATCTAGGGTCAAGCACCAAAGGTAAGGGAGGCTGAAGCCTCGCTTATATAGGGCTCGTTGATGATTAGGTACCTGGTAGAGCGGTAGCGAACGCATCGCGCTTCGGCGGGGTCAGTGGGTAGTTTTTGGTGTTCCAAGAACTGGAGGATGGGGTCCATCCAAGTGGGGCTGTGGTCGATGGTCCAGATGACTGGTGTCTTGGTGCTTGGTTTTTCTAGGAACTCCATGTGGATTTGGCGTCCATTACCCTACTCTAGTGCCGAAGCTAGCCTGGCCAGTGCATCGGTGTGGCTGTTCTCATTTCGCTGGATTTGGCTGATCCAGTATGCTTGAAAATGTTTAGTAAGAGATGGGCGTCCTGAAGGTATGCCGTGATGGAGGTGTCTTTAGCACTGAAGTCCTAGTTGACCTGATGGACCACGAGCTGGGAATCGCTAAAGATTTGCATTTGTCGGGCCCCATTTCCCGAGAGAGCCGAAGTCCAGGTCAGGAGTGCCTCGTATTCGGCTTCGTTGTTTAAGGCGTGGAATTTAAAGTAAATAGCGTACTCGAGGGTAACATGGTCTGGAGAAATGAGGACTAGGCCTGCCCCACATCCTTGAGCATTTGCGAATCCGTCGATGTGTAGAGTCCAGGAAGGGCTGGTTGGGGTTGAAGGTGCTCTTACCAGTGGTGTGGATGAGGGTCGAGGGGGTGTTAGGCTTGGCATTTACTGTGGGGGTGGCTAAATCCTGGGGTGTTGTAAATTCAGGACAGGAATCGGCGACAGCTTGCCCCTTGGTGGCCGATCGTGGTTTGAAGTGGATATCAAACTCCCCGAGCTCGATAGCCCACTTAACTAGTCTTCCAGATGTCTTCGGCTTCTGCAGTACCTGCCGTAACGGCTGGTCGGTTAGGACATGAATCGTATGGGCCTGAAAGTAGGGTTGGAGGCGTTTAGCCGAAGTAACTAGGGCGAAGGCCAATTTCTTTATGTCCGGCTATCTAACCTTAGCATCCTGCAATGCCTTGCCTGACGTAGTGTACGGGATACGCAGCATCTTGGTGTGGTCGGATTAGCACAGAGCCAATTGCCGTGTTGGATACTGAGAGGTAGATCAGGAGGGTTTCACCAGGCACAGGTGTGGATAATGTTGCATAGATACAGCTGCACCAAAATGGATTCAGTTGCATCCTCAACTTGTGATACTCACAAGTGCACGAGCCGTTCGGTAGTATAGCATATGTAAGTGCAAGGTCGATCCCACGAGGATTGGTGATTGAATGATCCAATTCATTTCCCTACACAAAACAGAAATGAAAAAGAAATAAAACAAGGAAGAAAGAAATAAGTAACTCAAGCAAATAAGTTCCCAAGTTCAATTTAGATTAATGGATTGATTCTAGCTAAAGTATGATTAAGCCATGGTGTGTGGTCATAACCTTGTGTTCCTAATTCCCTAATTTGATCATTTGTTGTCTAACCTAAAATTAAGCATTAGGAACCCATTAAGCATAGAAGAACAATTTAAACAACCAAGCATGTATCTAATCCCTGTTGTCGAATGTCCATACATACTCTTCCTATTCATAGTTCAATTCGAATTAAAGCATGGTGTATACTCTTAATTCAAACCAAGATAGCTAACATGCAAGCCTAAATGGTGATCAATCATTCAAACTAGCATATTAACTCATAAGCATAATGAATAAGAACAAAAACCATAATTGAAACTTGGAAACTAATTAAACTTGAATACTTAAGAAAGAATGTACATAAGGAAAAGTAAAGTGGAACTAAGAAATACTTAAGCAGAATTTCAGCACAAATATTTCATTACTACAATTGAAAACTAGAAAATGAAACTAAGAGAATTTGAGGGAGAGAAGGGAAGGGAGCTCTAGAGAAGTGTTTGAGAGCTCCCCCCCTTGGGGTGTGTTTACAAGCTTAGAGAACCTCCCTATTTATAGGCCCAGGGGAAGTGAAAATCTGAATTCAATAAGACTAATGCATACAACACTTGAATTATAAAATCTGAAATGGTTGATGCACTTGTATTAGAAAATCTGAAATGGTTGATGCACTTCCCCAATTAATCCCACCAGCAGCCCTAGCTCATCTTCATGTCACCATGACCAAGCTTCCAACCAGCTACAATAGCTCATGCCTAGCTCACCATGACCAAGCTTCCAACCAGAAACAATAGCTCATCCTGAGGTCAGCATGACCAGCAACTTCAAGGGCTTACGAATTGGGCTTCACTTAAGCAAATTAAGACTTTAAGCACTCAAACTTGAAGTTCAGAATGTCTTCTTTCCAGCCATATATCATTTGGGCCAATCCAAGGTCGGAGGAGGAAGTTAAGGCCAAAACAAAATGCTAACTCATTTTGCGCGCTGATAAAATCCATCCTGAGTATGGCTCTGTGTTTGCTAGGTAACAGACTTCATAGTTATCCAATGGGGCTGAATTTCGGATATGTTATAGTACACACCCATTGGAACAACTTTCATGAAGAATGCGGCCTCATCCGAGCTGTGTAGGTTGCTGAAACAAATATTGCAATGTGACCTACGAAACTGGGCTGGCAGGGGACTGTAGCCAAAATTGGTTTGTCTTTAAGCTCTTCTTCCATCCACCCAAATCAGGCCCTAACATGCATGGATTGCATCATTTACTATCCAAAGCCATCATTATTACCTAAGGCTCAATGAACTGAAAGATAAACACAAAAAGGATTAAAAGCACAAGTTTAACTCAAAAACATAACCAAATCATAAGCTAGAAGGGTACAAAATGATATACAATTATGAACCGATCAAATACCCCCAAACCTAGATTTTGCTAGTCCTCGAGCAAAACAACACAAAACAAAGTTAAAAACAAAACTAGAAGTTAACTAAACCACTTTCGTAGGTAACTCGATTGCATTTAGCATATGCAACAAGCCTTTAAACCTCTAGGCATCCCTAGTAGGAGGAGTTGTGTCTCCTGAGGGTTTAACAGATACAATACCCACAAACGTTTTTCTAACTCTACAAAACAAAATGGTTAGAAAACTTAAAAGATTGTTAGTCTTTAAGCAAAACCAAAACCAAAAACAAAAACAAACATAATTACATTAACAAAAACAAAAACGAAAACAAAACACAAAAAAAAACAATTACAAAAATAAAAAGAACTCAAAAACAATCTTTCCGAACATTTTCTGAAGAGAAATGACTCATGCACATGACTTAAACGTTTTAACAATAAAAGCTCAATTTTTAGACATTATTTACAAAGCGGCAAAGTTCTAAACACAATATGCTCAAAGTGTAGTAGTGTGATAGCCAAATACAACAAATTCCCCAATCTTAGTTTTCACACAATTTCAAAAATCATACAAAGCATAAGTTCAACTTCAAATCTCACCAAAGTTGTCATCTCACAAATGAATCACTCAGAAGAGGGCTATAATGCATCGCTCAAGTTATAAACATGAGAATAGAGTTAAACCATAAGGACTTAACTCGAAATAGAAAGATGAAGAACTTGCATTAAAAGTAGAAAAATGAATGCAATTCAACCATATGACATTTAAGATCAATTTAGGTCTTTAACATACGTTGTAATGGGGCCAAGGGTGTAAGGTGAGTAAGAAATGAAAGGTATGGATAATACAAAGTCCAAGGAACTCGCAATGTAAGAGCATAAAATAATTATTTACAAGACTTCGAATCATCACGATTAGATTTTTTTTTCTTTTACATGATCAAAACTCCTTATACCTTCATTTACATTGATTCACTCATTTCCTTTAATTCAACAAACACCAATTTATTTTGAAGGCCAAAAAATGAAATTTCATTCAACCACCACTTTTCTCTTTTCTTTCACCAATTGTGTGATTTTTTTTTTTCGAAATGTAACACCTCTTCCCAAACTTAGTATGAAAAACACATCCCAATTAAAGCTCATGAGTTCCTTAGAAAGGTAAATATTTGTTTTTCAGGCTAAGGCGAGGAAATATAATTGGTAAATGAAAGAAAAGGTTTACATGTAGGCTCAAAATGGTTAACAATGGAAAATCATGCTTAAGCATGCATAAGGTTAGCTTGAAAGGCACAAACGATCCAAAGAAGGCCTTAATATCATTTCTTTAAATGTCATGAAATCAAATTGCATAAGAATGAATGACTTTTAAGTGTTCAACCAAATCAATGAATAATGAGATCAAACAACAACTTTGATGACAAGAAAATAAGAGTATGTGTATAACACTCATGAAATGAAGCACAAGGCTCAAAAGCTAACATTATATGGTTATATAAGTCTAATTTATGCTTGATACAATTCTTTGGGTCATGCAAATCCTTTAATTGGAAAATTATGAAACAAATGGCAAGTGCAAAGAAGGTTTCGAACATATCATGCTAGAACGATGCCAAATTAATTAATTAATGAATTATTATTATTATTATTTTTTTTTTTTACAAGAAGAATTTACAAGGAACAAAAAAAATAAAAAATAAAAAAATTAAAATTCAATTTTCATTTAAGTCATGCAAACATTTATCACAATCTCATCAAATGTGTTCGGAAAGTGAATAAAATCAAAATCAAAATCAAATAAAAATAAAAATAAAAATAAAAGCAAGACTTAAACAAAAAATAAAAATAAACAAAAAATAAAAACAAGCAAATAATTAAAACAAAATTGAATTAAGGAAAAATCAAATTTACATGCTAAACTCCAATACGCCCAAACCTAGAAATGAACATTGTCCTCAATGTTTAAAATTTAGGCACAAGCAATGTCAAAAATAACAAATGAAGGTATTAAAGCAAATAAAAAAAATCACAAAGAACACAAGAATTAAAATACAAAAATAAAATAATTACAAAATAAAAATTTCAAAACAAACAAACAAATAAAAAGAAATGAAAACACTCAAAATAGTAAGCCCTAAACAGACAGTCCTACGCAAAGTAAAACCCAAACAATTGAAAACCCAATCCAAAAGAAAAATTAACTCACTTTGAAACCTAAACAAAGGTGAAAACCCGAAGCCCACAATGAAGTCCGAAGCCCACATGTTATTATTAATTATTTTTTTTTACTTAAAATGAAACTTGAATTGGGAGCGCGAATGCGGGATTTCAGAAAAAGAAAAAGTGTGGTCCCTGATGCCTTGGTTCCTGAGAAGTCACGGGGAAAAGAGGTGAGGGACGTGTCGGCGCGAGAAGCCGCTTTCACATCCCCCAAGCTTGAATTATTAGCCTCGTAGGAAGGCGCGATGACTTTTTCACTTGAAGGTGGTGAAAGGTGAAAATGCAATTAAGGTGGGTTGGGAAACGGGTGCGGCGACATATAGAGATAAGCCGTAAGGGCCGCACAGAACTTAGAACCGCAATGGCTAGGGTTAGCAAAAACTAAGTCTATAAAAGGTAAAAAAGAAAGGGTAAAAAAAAAAAACGCAAACTCAGAAACACACAAAAGAGAAAAGAAAGAAAGAAAAAAACGAGTGAGAAATCAAATGGCCTCTAACTACCCATTTTCGTTGGATCTCAACCTAGCTCCACCGACTCAAACACGAGGCCAAGCAGGAGGCACCAGTATGGATGCCCTACTTTGCCTCCTCACGGAGGCATGTGACTGTCAATGACTCAATACTCCTGGACAACGATGTTGCTATTGGAGTTGGCAGAAATTTAGTGACTCCCAAAGATATACATGTGTTCAGGACAAGGGATGACAACCAGGTCACGAGTGATGCCCTGGCACTGAGCGTGCAGAGTACAGCATGTGTCGCAAGTTTGGGTCATCGCCTACTTGCGAAGTCCCATGAGGTGGAGGTGTTGAAAGGTCAGCTGGCAGGCTGAGCGGAGTTTGGTTGAAGACTGTCAGACTGCTATAAAAAGCTTGAAAAGGGAGAGGGCAAGGATAGTGGAGGTGAATCGACACCAGCTAGAAGTATTGCGGGACGAGAATAGAAACCTATCAAAGATGGTAGAGTTGTACTCTCGCGACATGCGAAAGCAGCTGGAGGACCTAGACCGACCGGGTAAACGCAAACAAGCAGATCGCGAGAGTAGTTACACTCAAGCTAAGATTGCGATCTTTGGGAGCTCAAGTGATGAGCCCCAAGAGGCTGTGCGTGAAGCCCAGGAAGAGGACAGCCAGAGGGCCAAACTCAAAGCTCCAATGGTCGAGACACCGAGCACACTGTGAAGAAATGATTTCTACTGCTAAATGTTGTTTTTATTTGATTTTATTTCTTTTGGTTGTTTTTGTTTTTGGTTATTTTGATTCGGAAATAAAAGTAAAGTTGCAGAAGGAAAAAGAAAACGGAAAAGAAAGCACACTTCCCAAACTTAAATCAAACAAAGACGACAAACGGAAAAGAAAGCACAGTTCCCTAACTAAAATAAAATAAAGATGATAGCCGAAAGGGAAAGGCAAAAACACAAAGCTCTAGAAAATGAAAGTAACGGGCGAAAACATAAAACACCAGAAAACACGGAAAAAAAGAAAAGAAAAGTAAAGTGAAAGTAAAGGTGCTCCCCCTTGAAGCGATTAGGTCGAGCATGCCCGGGAAATCCGAAAGGGTGTTGGCTCTCTCTCATCAGCATATGTCTATTTAAACCACGCCTATGCAAACGGATGATACCCAGCATTTCTTCTTGCAAACTCAAAGAAAAACATCAAAAATTTCAGAAGCAAAACAAATGGCATCCTCATGCTCTCACCTTGATGATCTCGACCTTGAGCTGTCCCTTGCACCTCCGAATGCCCAGAAAAAGGCTCCTCCAAACACTGTCTTTCCAAACTCTTCATACCATCACGGCACGGCCTCAAACTTTGCTGAGGCAATACCGAACTTTTTCTGAGGCAATGCCGAACAGAGCAGTGCTACTAGGAGGCATGATTAGCAGGAGGCTCACACCGATGGATCATCTGCGTGTGGCACAGAGGCCTGACAAGGCAGCGGTGGAGGAGTCCAATAATTTAACTATGCTCCACGCGGTCTCGGCTACCAATTTGGGTATGCGATTACTGGCAAGAACACGGGAGTGTGCCGCGCTGAGCGAGGAAGTAGCTTCCTTGAAGGCTATGGTGGCGGACTCCAGAAGCGGCTCTATTGTGCCAATGAGTATGTGGAAGAGCTGGAGAGAAAGAATGAGGACCATGTAGAGCTGCTGCAGATTCTACAAGTGCGAGAAAATAGAGGCAAGCCATGATGATGATGATGATGATGAAGATGAAGATGAAGAAGATGAAGAAAAAGAAGAAGTTTTTTTGTTTTTTTGTTTTTTTTGTTTTTGTTTTTTTTGTTTTTAATGCAGCGTTTGAAATAAAATAAAAATGTGTTTTAACACTTAGAAATAAACTAACTAACCATACCACGTAAATAATACATAAACTAACTTAACAAAACAAAAACAAAAACAAAGACTCAACAGAAAAGAAAACAAAGAAAATAAAAAAAATAAAAAAACTTAATTTAAAAACACACGAATATACAAGCAACTCACGGATAACCAGTTAAGGGCCTCAGAAAACACGGCCAGGGGATCCGGGGAAGGTTGGAGGGGTCACAATGGTCCCGCTTAAAACCCAAACTTCTTAGACACCGAAGGTGTCGCCTAAAGAACTCCTAGACACTGTATTGACGGAAGTGCTCAGCTGGGGTTACCATAAGTTAGCTCATATGAAAAATCTTTTTTAAAATTTTAAGATAAGAAACAAAAACAAATTAAGATAAAATGAAACAACAAACCATAAATGAAAATGAACTAAGTACTCTAAACAAACTCAAACAAACGAAATAAATTGTTATACTAAAAGAAACAAACCAAGAAACCAAAGAAAAACACAAACAGCACTTTGTATCACCTATTTATCACCATTTGGACAGATTCGTTTCTATGTTTTTCAGCTTCGACCTCTGTTCAGTTTTTAGGCTATAACTTTCCAACTATAAGTCCAAATTTTACGTTCTTTATATGGTTGGATTCAGCACAGAAAAACAAAGAACTCAGCGCGGACCAAAAGGTAAAAAAAAGTACGGAAATAAACAGAATTCAAAGAGGAGAAAGGATTGAAATGCTTCCCCTTGAAGCGATTAGGTCGAGCATGGATGCACTTGGAGGTCGCAACTTCTCCCATTGCTCCACACTTCCTATCTTTATGATTGAAGTTGTCATCTCTCTCCATTTTTATTGAGCTATTTACATTGCTAAAACAAACACACACAAAAACTTGAAACGGAATTAAAAGATTAGGAAATAAAAACTAAAATGAAAAGGAAAATCAACACACATTCAATTTCATGCTTCAAAGTAACAAGCACCAATGGGTTGTGTAAGCTGGGACTTAAACCCAGTTCTCTTGCTTGTTGGGCAATTGTCCTTTTCTGTTGGACTACAAACACAACTTGTCCATTAACGTCATTAACTTTAAAACTTGAAATTGTTTAGAAAAACATGAAAATGAAAAATAAAAATAAAACAAGTAGGGAAAAGAAATAGAACCAAACTATGTTGCCAATCCCCGGCAACGGCGCCAAAAACTTGTTGCATAGATACAGCTGCACCAAAATGGATTCAGTTGCATCCTCAACTTTTGATACTCGCAAGTGCACGAGCCGTTCGGTAGTATAGCATATGTAAGTGCGAGGTCGATCCCACGAGGATTGGTGATTGAATGATCCAATTCATTTCCCTACACAAAACAGAAATGAAAAAGAAATAAAACAAGGAAGAAAGAAATAAGTAACTCAAGCAAATAAGTTCCCAAGTTCAATTTAGATTAATGGATTGATTCTAGCTAAAGTATGATTAAGCCATGGTGTGTGGTCATAACCTTGTGTTCCTAATTCCCTAATTTGATCATTTGTTGTCTAACCTAAAATTAAGCATTAGGAACCCATTAAGCATAGAAGAACAATTTAAACAACCAAGCATGTATCTAATCCCTGTTGTCGAATGTCCATACATACTCTTCCTATTCATAGTTCAATTCGAATTAAAGCATGGTGTATACTCTTAATTCAAACCAAGATAGCTAACATGCAAGCCTAAATGGTGATCAATCATTCAAACTAGCATATTAACTTATAAGCATAATGAATAAGAACAAAAACCATAATTGAAACTTGGAAACTAATTAAACTTGAATACTTAAGAAAGAATGTACATAAGGAAAAGTAAAGTGGAACTAAGAAATACTTAAGCAGAATTTCAGCACAAATATTTCATTACTACAATTGAAAACTAGAAAATGAAACTAAGAGAATTTGAGGGAGAGAAGGGAAGGGAGCTCTAGAAGAGTGTTTGAGAGCTCCCCCCTTGGGGTGTGTTTACAAGCTTAGAGAACCTCCCTATTTATAGGCCCAGGGGAAGTGAAAATCTGAATTCAATAAGACTAATGCATACAACACTTGAATTATAAAATCTGAAATGGTTGATGCACTTCCCCAATTAATCCCACCAGCAGCCCTAGCTCATCTTCATGTCACCATGACCAAGCTTCCAACCAGCTACAATAGCTCATGCCTAGCTCACCATGACCAAGCTTCCAACCAGAAACAATAGCTCATCCTGAGGTCAGCATGACCAGCAACTTCAAGGGCTTACGAATTGGGCTTCACTTAAGCAAATTAAGACTTTAAGCACTCAAACTTGAAGTTCAGAATGTCTTCTTTCCAGCCATATATCATTTGGGCCAATCCAAGGTCGGAGGAGGAAGTTAAGGCCAAAACAAAATGCTAACTCATTTTGCGCGCTGATAAAATCCATCCTGAGCATGGCTCTGTGTTTGCTAGGTAACAGACTCCATAGTTATCATAAACACCCATTGGAACAACGTTCATGAAGAATGCGGCCTCATCCGAGCTGTGTAGGTTGCTGAAACAAATATTGCAATGTGACCTACGAAACTGGGCTGGCAGGGGACTTGAGCCAAAATTGGTTTGTCTTTAAGCTCTTCTTCCATCCACCCAAATCAGGCCCTAACATGCATGGATTGCATCATTTACTATCCAAAGCCATCATTATTACCTAAAGCTCAATGAACTGAAAGATAAACACAAAAAGGATTAAAAGCACAAGTTTAACTCAAAAACATAACCAAATCATAAGCTAGAAGGGTACAAAATGATATACAATTATGAACCGATCAGATAAGAGGGGTGCCCTGCTCATGTACTCCTTGAGGTCAGTGAAAGCCTTATCACATTCTGGGGTCCAGGTGATGTTGCGTTTATTTCCTTTGAGGGCCTTAAAGAAGGGGGTGCAGTGATCAGTGGCCTTGGAGATGAATCTGGTTAGAGCTGACACACGCGTCCGTAAGGCTTCAGATGTCTTTGACTGTTCTGGGCACCTGCATGTCTAGGATGGCTTGAATTTTCCTCTAGATTAGCCTCGATGCCACACTGGCTAATCATGAAGCCGAGGAATTTGCCTAAAGCAATGCCGAAGGCACACTTTGTGGGGTTGAGTCGCATGTTGTGCCACTTCAGCACCTCAAACATAGTAGATAGGTTAGGGATGTGCTGGTCAACAGTGCAACTTTTGACTAGCATATCATCGACGTAGACCTTCATCCTGTGGCCAATCAGTGGGGCGAAGAGCTAGTTCACGAGGCATTGGTAAGTGGCTTCAGCGTTCTTAAGGCCGAAAAGCATCACCTTGTAGCAGGAGAGCCCCCAATCAATAATGAAGGATGTGTGGGCCTTGTCCTCAGGGTGCATGAAGATCTGGTTATACCCAGAGTACGCATCCATGAAGCTGAGAAGGACGTGGTCTGCTGTAGCGTCCACAAGTTGGTCGATTCGCGGTAGGGGGAAGTTGTCCTTTGGACAGGCTCGATTGAGGTTGGTGTAGTCAACACATATTCGCCAGCCCTTCTTCGGTTTGAGCACCATCACCACGTTGGCCAGCCACGAAGGGTAGTCCACCTCCTTTATGAAACCGATGCTGCGGAGTTTTTCCACCTCCGTCTTCATGGCCTCATAGTGCTCCGGATCGTATGCGCAACGCTTCTGCCGAACTGGTCGGGCGGTAGGGTCGATGCTAAGCCGATAGGTGATAAAGGAGAGCGAAGGTCAGGGAGAAGATAAGTGCTCGTCTGGACTTGTCGATTCGGGGAGGTCGTCATGAAGGCAAACAAGTTCGAGGTCTTCCACTAGTTCATCCTGGAGGGTGAGGAGTCTTGCCTAGGGTCCTCTGGGCACTCTCTGTCAGCTCGGGGAGGAGGTGGGGCCATGGTGACCGAAAAGGCTCCCCGTCTTGGGGGGCGATTGGTGGATTTTACCTGCCGAAGCGTAGTAGCTTCGGGCGCTGAGTTGGTCCCCTCACAATGTTCCTATGCCGTGGAGATTGGGAACTTCAGCAAAAGCATGTGTGTGGAGGTAAAGACCCGCATTTGTGCTAAGGTGAGGCCCTTTGGGGTGCTGAACCAATGAAGATGGGGAGGTGGATGCTTCCGATTGGTTGGACCACGTCGCAGAGAAACTCACAAGGGGAGTGTGTTGTTAATATTATGTTGACTCGCAATTGTATGAGGTCGTACCCACGAAGACTGAGAAGTTAAAACTAGTTATGTACTTAGATTACCAAATTCAAGAAAGTAGGAGGTTATGTCTAAAACAGAATTTAAAGCAAGAGTGGTTGTGATTGTTGAACAAAAGAAGCAAAATAAAATTGCAAACAAAAGCAAAGTAAGTAAGTGTAACAAAGAGTGGTTTTAAGAGCTGGAAAACAGATTTGGAGACTAGGGCATTCGAATCACCATAACAATTCAATTCTGGGTTATAAGGAGTCAAGTAACAAGTCTAATTCATATTCAAATATTGATTCTAGCTAAAGTATGATTAGGTTATGGTGTCTGGTCCTAACCTTGTGTTCCTAATACCCTAATTTGATCATCTGTTGTCTAACCTAAAATTAAGCATTAGGAACCCATTAAACATAGAAGAACAATTTAAACAACCAAGCATGTCCATACATACTCTTCCTATTTATAGTTCAATTCGAATTAAAGCATGGTGTCTACTCTTAATTCAAACCATACAAGTTCTAATGGTGATCAATCATTCAAACAAGCATGTTAACTGATAAGCATAATGAATAAGAACATGAATCATGAATCCAACTTGAAACTCCAAACTTCAAACTTATAAACCCATAATATTCATGTTAGGTAACATCGAAGCCCTAGTTATGAAATTAGCTGGTCATAATGGAAAAGAAACTTAGATAGAAATGAGAAAACATAAGGAATGCAATAAGAGTAGAAAAACCCATTTTCTGAAGTTCTTGTGGTGTCCAAGACTTCTTCAAGTGCTTCTCCACGTCTAATGCTTCTCCAAGAGCTTCCCCACGTCTAGAATGATGTATGACAGCTAGTAGGTGATTTGGGATGAGTTTGGGTGAGTGGTGATGACTGAGAAAGAGGAAATTTGTAGGGAAATCGAAGGGAGGCTTTCTGGAGCTGTTTTGGTGATTTGGGGCAGTTTAGAGTATTGGGTTGATTTCTGGAGTGTTTGGGGTTGTGGGAATGTTTGAGGATGATTTCTAGATGTGTTGATGGAATGATGGAAGTGTGGAGGATGGCTGGAGTGAATTGTGTGGGGGTTGTGAATCCCAGGCTGTGTACCTAGAGTGTATGGGGTTGATGGCAGTTGTTTGAAGTTTGAAGACTTCTCTATTTATAGGGCTAAGAGGGAGGAACATCATGATGAATTCCAACACCACCATTCCTCTTTTCGTACAATCCATAACTCTCACTTCATCTTGTCTATGTTAGTGTGGTTGGAATCAATTTCATCCCATACTTCTTTTGTTGCTGCACCTCAAGCTTTCTTCACATGGGTTTTCAAAGGTGTTCAATTGTGGCTGCCTTTTGTTGCCAACCCATGTGGTTTTCTTTAGACTTTCATAGCTGGAAGTTGTGGCTGCCTTTTGCTGCCTTTTCCTTTAGATTTTCATAGCTGGAATGCCTCCCTAATTTACTCATTATGTTGGGTCCAAAGTTAGCTACAGCTGGGGTGAGGCACATGGCTTAAAGGAGGTGACAAGGCTCAACAGCTGGCAGCTGCAATCCTGAGCATGGTGTGCATTTTGATGGGCCCATGGATTGGGCTTGGCTTCATCAATTGATATGTTTGAGCAGTCCATCTTGCAGTTCAGAATCTCCTCTTTCCAACCACATATTAATTGGGCCAATACAAGTTGGGAGAAGGAAGTTAAGGCCGAAATAAATTGCTAACTCAGTTTGCTCGTTTTGCACCATTTTGCATCTTTTCCTATCCAAAGCCACCATTGCTACCTAAGGCCCAATGAACTGAATGATAAACAGAAAAAGGGATTAAAAGCACAAGTTTAACTCAATAACATAACCAAATCATAAGCTAGAGGGGTAGAAAATGATATACAATTATGAACTGATTAGAGTGATGCTTCTGTCCAATAGATGGTCAGGGACCTAAAGTTCATTGAAAGCCTCAACGAACATGACATTGACGGAGCTACCGGTGTTCGAAGCAGGATACGCCCGACATCAAAATTGGAGATGTTTGCTCGAATGATCAATGGGTCGTCATGGGGGTAGATGACGCCGCGCTCTTCCTCCTCACTAAAGGTGATGGGAGCCCAGCCAATTCTGGAGGTCTTCGGCATGCACCCATGCTCATGTCTGAAGACTTGATGTGCGTAGGAAGATTGAACATAATGCTTGATGGAGTTGTTTGATGTCCCAGCCAGGGGTAGGGTCGCCGTTGATGGTGGAGATCATGTTGATCTGGCGTTGGTGGGGGTGGAAGGTTGTGGCCGTACTTATCCAATTTCTCGTCGTGGATGAGCCCTTCAATAATTTTTCACAGAGCGATACAAGATTTGGTATCATGGCCGTTGAATTGGTGGAAATGGTAGAAGACGCCGATGTTCTGACGGGCTTGGCTGTGGGTTTGCGGGGAGGGGGTTTTGGGATGATGGGGCTTCGTTGACCAGGACATCCTCGTAAGTGGTGTTCAGTGTGGTGAACAATTCAAACCTGGGCTTGGGCTCGAAGGAGGCTTGGGCTCGAAGGGGTGTGGCCACCGGATTGATGATGACCAGAGTGTCTGCTGCGCTTCCCACCGCTGAAGGAATGTTGGTACCTCTCCTTCCTCTTGGGGTGCTGGGCGCTCTGGTTGTCATGAGCGGGAGCATAAGGTTGAGGGTGGGCTGGATTGGGTGTCGAGGAGGTTGGGTATTATCGAAGGTGTCCCGGGACTGGTTGGCTGGGCCACATTTGGAGTTAAAGTATTCGGCCTTGGTATGAATGCATGCCTGCTTCATTAGCTCGACATAGGTTTACCACGGGTTGCTGTGGACCAGATAGAAGAAGTTAGATTCGTGAAGGCCACTCTTGAAGGCACTGAAGGCAGCTTGAACATCCGTCTCTGGGCAGCAGGAATACTCGTGGCTGAAGCGGGCAACATATCCCACAAGGGTTCGTCCTCTCCCTCGCGAAGCATGTACAAGTCGTCCGCAGAATATAATCGATCGGTCTAGATCATGAAATGATCTAGGAAAGTCTACTTTAGGCTGTCGTAAGAGTCGATGGTCGATCCTTCGGTGGGGGAATATGGAGAAGTCTATGGTGCTACTCGTTCTCCAGCCGTCGGACTTTTTCGAAAAGGAGTCGCATGGCAGGGTCGGCATGAGGGAAAGAGTTGGGGGCCGAAGACTTGTAGGGTTGGGTGGGTGGGGCTGGATAGTCTTCCCATTCTTCGAAGTATTCAAAATGGTGGGGCTCCTAGTCCTCAGGGTTTTAAGGTTCCCAATCGTCTGAGTCTCCAACTTCTTCCGTGGTAGCTGCACGGGTGGGCTTCGGTAGGGGCCCAAGTTGAGTTACCCTTAGCAAATATTCATTTGACACTCTCCTTTATGTTAAAAAAAAAAACACTCATGGTTTCAATTCATATATTTAGGTGCCTATTTGATCATTTGAAAGCTGCAAATATGGTGAATATGGTTGGCTTTATAGACCCTGCTGTAGTTAGTGCCGACGCTGTTCATTAACTGAAAGATCACGTATCGTCAGCCAGTTCGACTTCAAAAAAACATATGGGTAACAGATTTTCTTGATGCCTTACAATCCAGGGTTAGTCTCCAAACAAAAAACAGGATTTTGTTTGTATGATGCTCTACATATAAAACTATTTAACCTTTATATTTATTTTGTGCAGCCGTCATTGGGTCTTGATCATTGTGAGAGCAAAGAAGGAGACCGTCTATTTTCCTGGATCCACTGCCTGGAAATCATGTTGTGGATGAGGACGGGAAAAACATAGTGAACAATGCTCTAAAAATGTATAATACACACATAGGCAGAGTAGGCCGTAAAACACCTCTTTGGAAAACTCTGCCCGGCACTCCAAAGCAACCAAGCAGTGTAGAATGCGGGTATTATGTCATGCGCTTTATGAGAGACATCATAAAGGATACTTCCCTGGAATTTGAGAAGATGGTAAGAAGAAAATTTTCAGATTTATTTTTATGTGGGTTTTTATATTATCAACGACGGTAAATTACAAATGCCATCGTTGAATATATATACTACGTCGGTAAATGAAAAATAGCGTCGTCTGTGAGATTAATCTTTGTTTATGGATTGCAGTTTGCGAAGGGAAAGGATCAAGCGCCATACCCCCAAGCTGCCATTGAAGAAGTTAGGAAAGAATGGGCAGAGTTTGTTTGTGTTCATATGGAGTAGAGGAATTTTAGAATACTTAAACATTTTTATAAAATGTACAAATTTTGTTATAATTAGACAAGTTTTTGTACAAAATTGGTTAGAATTAGACAAGTTTTTGTGCAAATTTTATGTATAATGTACATTCTTTTTTTCGCTATGAATTTCAAATAGGTTTTCATTATTTTTAAAAAACGGAAATTGTGTGACCGACGTGTAATAAAACTTGCAACGACATAATTATATAGAACACCGTCGTCTTTATATCTATTAAATTCAAAATATTCATAATAAATTTAAAATATAACCAAAAAATGCACTGTCAACCTCCCTGTAAATTTGTTGAGGTTTTCATGTCGTGAAAAACCCAAGATCATGCTGAACCAAATTTGTTGAGGTTTTCATGTTGTGAAAAACCGTCGTTTCTTCAAAAAGACGTTGTACACACATAACAACGTCACAGTTTTTAAAAAGCAACGTAAAATATTTTTCAAACGACGTTCTTGGTTCTATAGACGACGTTGTTTTCTTGATATTAGACGACGAGAAGTTAATAGTTTAGGTCGTGGAAAATGGTTTGTACGTCGTTTTCTGTGTAAAAATGGCCATGGTTTTAACTTTAAACGACGTTTGTTTTAAAATTAAGTCGTTTATTATGATTTAAAACGTTGTTAATTTCTTAACGCCGACGTGGTTTGTGGGTTTTATTAATAATATTTTATTCTATTTAATTCGAAATATTCATAATAAATTTAAAATAAATCCAAAAAATGCAACGTCAACTCCTATGAATTCATTGCGATATTTTATTCCCCCTTAAGCTTTAAAAAATTAAGTTTGAGTTATACAAATTTAAAATTACCACCAAAAAGAAAAATGTTTTCATGAGTCACAACATCACTTATACTTTAATGGTTTAGGGTTTAGGGTTTAGGGGGATAAAGGTTTATTTTTGGGGTTTAGGGTTTATGGTTAATATATATTAGGCCGTAAAACCATAAACCCTTTTCTAAAATTATTTAAAAATATATATATAATTTAGGGTTTATATTTTATGGTTTAGGGTTTAGGGTTTAGGGTATAGATGTAATTAGCGTCATGTTTATTTATATTTTTAACGATGGTTTTTTTGTTTTCCGTCGATGATTTACGAAGAGCGCATTTCTAAACCGTGGTTTCTTTAAAATGACGTTGTACACACATAACAACGTCATATTTTTTTTTAAAAAGCGACGTAAAATATTTTTCAAACGACGCTCTTGGTTCTATAGACGACGTTGTTTTCTTGACATTAGACGGCGAGAGGTTAAGAGTTTAGGTCGTGAAAAATGGTTTGTATGTCGTTTTCTGTGTAAAAATGGCCATGGTTTGAACATTAAACGACGTTTGTTTTAAAATTAAGTCGTTTATTAAGATTTACAACGTCGTTAATTTATTAACGCCGACGTCGTTTGTGGGTTTTATTAATAATATTTTATTCTATTTAATCCGAAATATTCATAATAAATTTAAAATAACTCCAAAAAATGCAACATCAACTCCTATGAAGTCATTGAGATATTTTCTTCCTCCTTAAGCTTTAAAAAATTAAGTTTGAGTTATAGAAATTTAAAATTACCACCAAAAAGAGAAATGTTTTCATGAGTAACAACATCACTTATACTTTAATGGTTTAGGGTTTAGGGTTTTATGGACGAGATATTTTAGGCCATAAAACCCTAATCCCTTTTGAAAAATTATTTAAAAATATATATATATAATTTAGGTTTTATTTATTAGGGTTTAGGGTTTAGGGTTTAGGGTATATTTGTCTATTTAATTTTCTAATACGTTTGTTTTTTTTACGACGTATGGAGATACCACGACCCAATTATTTTAATAGGCGTCATATTTCTTTAGACATGTTAACGACGGTAGTTTGGTTTTGCGTCGTAAGGATATTTACAACGACGTCATGTTTTAAATAAGCGTCATGTTTAGGTTGAACTTTTAACGACGGTTGTTTTTTTGTTTCCGTCGATGTTTTTTCGCTCTAACTCTTATACTTGTAACCCTGAACCAAGTTGGCCATAGTCTGTGACCTAAAACATTTCGTTCCGCTCTCTCACTTCAACTCTAATTCAAAGTTGGGCTCTCCGTCGAATCCAAGTTGGCCAAGTTTACAACTCCGTCGAATCCAAGTTGGCCATAATCTGTGAGCTCTCCTGCCTACCTGTAAGTACAAACCCTAATCTCATGCTTGTAAATTCATTGAATGATTTTCAGTTCTGTGGTAAAAGGTTTTGTGATTTTTTAATGTTGTCAACGGTATGGTTTAATGGATTTAATGTTTAATGTTTTCATGAATCGGGAATGGATTTAATGTTGTTGGATCTTTTAATCACTCTCTGTTATTATGAATCGGGAATGGATTTAATGTTTTCATGCTTAGTATATGTTGGTTTCGTGCTTAGTATACGTGTTCTTAATACCCAACATAAAAATTAATGTATATGTTGTGTTCTGAATATATTTTGGGTTCTTGAAAATAAACTGGGATTTCGATATCTTTTTTATGCATACGACGACGGTTTTTTAACAAACCGTCGTCTGTATTTTTATACCACGATGCATTTTTTAACTACCGTCGTGGTTCAAGTTCGTTGGCCTCTGTTTCTTGCTAGCATTAGACGACATTTTTTAAAACCCGTCGTCTATATATGTGTAATACGTCTATTGTTGTTTAAAAACCGTCGTCTGTATACTATATTATTTGCTATTAAAACCTTATATAATCTGCTATAGTGATAGTCATTGCTTGTCTTTTCACCTTATTATAGATAATAGGATATAGTGTCGGAGATGGATAAGTCATGGATGCACTCGGATAGAAGATCGAAGGCATATGAGTTAGGGGTGGAAGCATTTTTGCAATTTTCTGTAGAAAATCTTCTAACTACAACGCATATCCGTTGTCCATGTGTTAAATGTGTGAATTTGAAATTGTTTGGGGTTCGAATTATAAGGGATCACTTATACTTTAATGGAGTTGACCAAAGCTATAAGAATTGGACATTTCATGGAGAACCTTGGGAACCAACTACTAATGCTAGTAGAAATGTTGAAGAAGATGATGACCATAGTAGGTACAGTTTTGTGTCTGAAGAAATAGAGATGGATGATAATGATTTTGGTGATTTTGGATCCGATCCTTATGAGTTCGCTAATGTGATTGGGGATGGAGATCAACCATTGTACCCTGGTTGTAGAAAGTACACCAAGTTATCGGCATTAGTGAAGTTGTATAATTTGAAGGCAAAACATGGGATGAGTGATGTATGTTTTACAGAATTATTGATACTTCAAGGCGAGTTGCTTCCAGAAGGAAATACAATACCGGCCTCTATGTATGAGGCAAAAAAGACTTTGTGTGCATTGGGGTTGAGTTATGAGAAAATCCACGCATGCCCCAATGATTGCATCTTGTATAGGAAGGAGTATGAAGATTCAACTAATTGTCCTACTTGTGGAATCTCAAGGGGGAAGGAAACCAAAGATGGATTCTTGAAAGAGGGTGTGGCAGCGAAGGTGTTGTGGTATTTTCCTCCAATTCCAAGGTTTAAAAGGATGTTTCAATCACATGAGACAGCTAAGAATTTGACTTGGCATGCTGCTAGAAAATCAATTGACGGTCAGATGTCTCATCGGCGGATTCCCCATCTTGGAAACTTGTTGATGATAAATGGCCCGAGTTTGGTAATGAGCCGAGAAACTTGAGATTGGCTCTTTCATCTAAGTAGCAGATATAGTTGCTGGCCAGTTATCTTAGTTACATATAATCTCCCACCATGGCTGTGCATGAAGCGAAAGTTCATGATGTTGACTTTATTGATTTCCACTCCTAAACAACCCGGAAATGATATAGACGTCTACTTGGAGCCTTTGATTGATGATTTAAAATCTTTGTGGGTTGGGATTAGAGGAGTGTATGATGCACACATAGGAGAATATTTTACACTTAGAAGCTGCATTCCTGTGGACCATTAATGATTTTCCCGCTTATGGAAACTTATCTGGTTGTGTTGTTAAAGGATATAAAGCTTGTCCAATATGCGGCGATGATACACCTAGTCACAGGTTGAAAAATGGCCACAAAATTTGTTACATTGGGCATAGAAAATGGTTACCAATCAATCATCCATATAGGAGGGAACGTGCAGCTTTTAATGGGAAACCTGAATATGGCACGCCTGGAGCCATTAACGGGAGAAGAAGTGCTGCATATGGTTGAAGATATTAATTACATATGGGGATCGAAAAAAGGGGGAGGTGGAGGTGAAAATGATGGTGACAGAGTTTGTTGGAAGAAGAAGTCAAAATTCTTTGATCTTGAGTATTGGAAATACCTTCCAGTGAGGCATGTCCTAGATGTTATGCACATTGAGAAGAATGTTTGTGATAGTATCATTGGTACATTGCTGGAGATTCCTGGAAAAAATAAAGATGGGATTGCTGCTCGGTTAGATTTATTGAACATGGGGGTCAAACTGATTTGCAACCCGAGTATGGAGAAAGAAGTACTCGTTTGCCTCCAGGGCCTTGGAATTTGTCAAGAGCAGAGAAGAGAGCGGTTTGCAATTCTTTCTATGGTATGAAGGTCCCTGAAGGTTATTCTTCAAATATAAAAAATCTTGTATCTTTACAAGATTCAAGACTTCTTGGCCTTAAATCACATGATTGTCATACCTTAATGCAACAATTGCTCCCTGTGGCAATTCATTCTGTTTTGGAGAAGCCTGCAAGGTATGCAATAACTCGTTTGTGCTTCTTCTTCAATGCTATATGTGCAAAGACGGTTGATGTTTCCAAGCTAGATAAGTTGGAAAAAGATGTAGTAGTTACTTTGTGTTTGCTTGAAAAATACTTTCCACCTTCATTCTTCGATATCATGGTTCATCTAGTAGTACATCTTGTCAGAGAAGTTCGTCTATGTGGGCCAATATATTTTAGATGGATGTATCCGTTCGAAAGATATATGAAAGTTCTAAAGGGGTATGTTCAGAACCGTACTCATCCCGAAGGTTGCATTGCGGAGCGTTATATAGCTGAAGAAGGTGTAGAATTTTGCACTGAACATTTATGTGATATTAGTACAATTGGAGTGCCATCAAGTCAAAAGATAGGAGTTTCAAAGCCATTATCAGGTTGTACAGTGAGCTTAGTTGATCGGGACCTGTTGAACCAAGCACATCTATATGTCTTGGAGAATACGGAGGAAGTCCTACCTTATATCGAGTATGAGTTTTATTCCTTAAGTTTCCATTTTAAATTATTCCTTATGTTTATCTTATATGTTTGGGACCGTAATGCTTGAATTTTTCGTGTCATGTAGGGAACATATGATCCACATCAAGGCCGCTTATCCAAAATTTAGAAAGAGAACAAAGTGGCTGCAAGATAAGCACAATAGCACTTTCATTCAATGGCTACACTTCAAGGTATATGTTATTCAATAACATATTGGACTTTTAATTTTCTTCTTTCTATGTTAGATTGAATTAATATATGATTAATTTGCAGGTTCAAAGTGAACTTGATGAGGGAGGCAATCATGAGGTATCATAAAATTTAAGGTGGCTAGCAGCTGGTCCAAACATGGCAGTGCCATTATATAGGAGCTATCTTATTAAAGGTGTTAAATTTAATATCAAGGCACAAGATGATGTGCGGACAGTTCAAAATAGTGAAGTTTATTTACTTGCACATACCATGCAAGTTGCTAGTGCCAAGGATAAAAATCCAATTCTCTCAAATATGGGTTTTTATGGTGTCATTCAAGAAATTTGGGACCTTGACTACCAAAAGTTTACAATCCCAGTCTTTAGGATAGATAGTACTTTCGGCCTTGTAGTCGACGAACTTGGATTTACCCTTGTAGATTTGAGTAAAATTGGACATAGGAATGACCAATTTGTTTGGGCTTCTCAAGTCAAACAAGTATTTTTTGTTGACGACCCGATGCATCATGGTTGGTCGGTAGTGTTATCAGCGCCTAATAGAGAATATAATGATGTTATTGGTGATGATGTCTTAGGTGATGTGAGAATTGAGTGTGAACCATTTACTAGAGGGATGCCAAATGTTGACACATTTGATGAACTAGTGGGTGAGTTTGGGAGTCAAAATATTTAGAGATGGGTGTGAAGATATATGGATTGAATGATGCTCTTGTAATTTATGAAATTACTTATGCCGTAAACAGCACTACTGTATGACATTAATTTTGTAATAAATTGTAATGTGTTTTCGTCACTTTCATTATGCAAGTTTTGGCCACCAAACAATCAGTACATAAAATACTGGTTCAGTATTATAAAACGACGGTCCTCATAAAACTGAAAAAAGACGCCCGTTTTCATACAATTGTCAATAAAAAACGACGTTTTGGAGCATTCAACGACGGCATTGAATTTACCGACGTCTAAAAGCGAACTAAAATTGAAGAAAGACGACGTTATTGTGAAACAGTTATTAACGATATCACGTCGGAGAAGCATAAAGAGCCGACATGTAATTACAAATAACACGACTCCAAGTACCATAATACCGACGTCTAAAAGGACAGATATCGAACCTGAAGGTTACAAAAGACGACATCTTAGATGGATTAGACGACTATTATTTTGCTAAAGACGACGTATAAATAGAGAAACACGGCTGTCTTTTACATGATCACGACGTTGTATATTAAATACTACGTCGTTTATAGAAATAAATATGTCGTAAGTCATGAGCCTAACATATTTTCCACGTCGGTTATGTAAATATATGAGACGTAGTATATATTAATAACGTCGTATTTTATTTATTTAAAGACGTAGTGTATTTATTTACACGACTGTGTTTGTATAAAATAGGTCATCTATTCTTATCCTTGACAATTTTTTGGCTCATTTTTCAGTATACAGACGTCGGTTGTTTTTTGTTAATGACGTTGTTTGTTATAACAACGACGGTGATTTACCCTAACTGCTATTTCCACGTCAATATTAATGGAAAAAACGAAGTGGAAAAATTATTTCACGACGGTTATATAAATATATTGGACGTAGTATGTATTAATAACGTCATATTTTATTTATTTAAAGACGTATTGTATTATTTACACAACGGAGTTTGTATAAAATATGTCGTCTATTCTTATCCTTGACAATTTTTTTGCTCATTTTTTAGTATACAGACGTCGGTTTTTTTTTTTAATGACGTTGTTTGTTATAACAACTACGGTGATTTACCCTAACCGCTATTTCCACGTCAATATTAATGGAAAAAACGAAGTGGAAAAACTATTTCACGATGGTTATATAAATATATTGGACGTCGTATGTTTTAATAACGTCATATTTTATTTATTTAAAGACGTATTGTATTTTTTTACACGACGGATTTTGTATAAAATAGGTCGTCTATTCTTCTCCATGACAATTTTTTGGTTCATTTTTCAGTATACAGACGTCGGTTGTTTTTTTGTTAATGACGTTGTTTGTTATAACAACGACGGTGATTTACCCTAACCGCTATTTCCACGTCAATATTAATGGAAAAAACGAAGTGGAAAACTATTTCACGACGGTTATATAAATATATTGGACGTCGTATGTTTTAATAATGTCACATTTTATTTATTTAAAGATGTATTGTATTTATTTACACGACGGATTTTGTATAAAATAGGTCGTCTATTCTTGTCCACGACAATTTTTTGGTTCATTTTTCAGTATACAGACGTCGGTTGTTTTTTGTTAATGACGTTGTTAGTTATAACAACGACGGTGATTTCCCGTCGTGGTTTTACTTTGCAAAAGATGTCGCTCGATTTTACGACGGTTTGAAAACCCGATACACAACGGTGAATTCCCGTCGTCTTTTGCCTTTTTTGTAGTAGTGAAGACAAATTTATCCTGAAGAGAGAGAACGAACTATTTTAGGGTTAAAGGGAAATTCTGAAAATTTTAGATCGCGTTAAAAAATTTCAAAGTACCGCGTTTTTCAATGACGACGGTAAATACTTAGCTATCGACGTTTAATACTCACTTACGACGACGATTTACGTACACAACTAACGTTGTAAAATGAAAATACGTCGACAAATAAAGGGAACGCCGTAGTAAATTATTCTTACGTCGCCCCTTAATAAACCGACGTCTTAAATATTAAATAATTAGATGGGGTTTGGGTTTCTTGGGATTCGGACGCGCGTAATTGACCAAAAACAGCGAGAGAAAACCGCGTCGTTTCAATAAACCCTAAACCCTAAACCCTAAATTTTACAATAATTATAAAAAAAAATACAGAAGTATGATAAAAATGAACCGAAAATTGCTACGGACTCCTTACAACAATGCCTTCTATAATAGGCTAAAATATGGATTTCATCATTTTGAATTTATGGCCACCAATGGATCACATAAACCTTAGGGTTATGTTATGAAAAGTATAAGGACTATGGTGCTTTGTCTCTAAATTTTTTGACTTTTGTTATCACTTGTAATCTTTAAAACTAAAATTACATTTTCCAAACCTTTATGGGCAAGATATTGTCTCAATGAGTACATAGAATTTGTTGGTTTATTTTTCGGATTTTTTTTTAATATATTATGAATATTAGTAATTAAATACAATAAAAAAATATTTGTAAAATTACATTTTTTAAAGCTTTAGGGGAGAGACAATATTTCAATGAGTGCATGGTAGTTGTCAGTTTATTTTTTGGAATTAGTTTTGAATTTATTATGAATATTAGGAATTAAATAAAATATAAAAGTCATATTAAAATGAAATGACAAATGACATAACCGACGTTGGATCCCTTTACAACACAAAATGAAGTCCTAAATTATTTTAGACGTCGAAAAGAACACAAAACGACGTTATTACGTTACCACGTCATCTTGTTTTGAATCACCGACGTGGGTTATTACGTTACCACGTCATGTTGTTTTATATAACCGACGTGGATTGTATTTACAACGTGTTTTCTAAAGTTGTTATCCCCGTTGTTTACATACACAACGTCAAATTTTGTAAGATAATCGCCTTTGTATGTCTTTAAGACGTCGTTATGGTTGTACTAACATACGTAGTATATCGGTACAAAATTTTTCCGTACAAGATGAAGTAAATATAAATCATCATGTTTATTCCTGTTACATGTCGTTTTTAAGTATTGCCGTCGATGTTATATTTCCTGTTATACACATATGAGACGTGCAAATGAGAATGAGACGTCGGTTTTTGGGAATTAAATTAAGTTTTTATGAATTACTGTCCTTTGAATTCATTTAAAGACATAAATATCCTAAACTAAAAAAATTTCAAAAAAAATTAATTTTTTTTATGGTTGTTCGATTGATTACAACAAAAATATTTATGTACATTGTTAATAAATTAAAATAAACCTAAACATTGTTAATTAATATTTATGTACATCACTTATCATTCTATAATTGCTTGTTAACGAATTTCTGCCCATTCCAGCCTAACTTCGTCAATATGTTCTTGTTTATACTCAACTCGATCTTTTTTCTTTTCAAACTGCAAAATAAACGAAAAAGCCGACGTGTTATAAAGATACAAACGACGGTTTTAAAGAAAAAGTTGACGTAGTAAAATAAAGAAATTATATCTTAAATTTTTCCTTTTACCTTCTTCTCAAAAGCTAGGTCTGGATCATGAATTATATCTCTCATGAATCGCATCGCGTAATAGCCACACTCTACACTTGTCGGTTGTTCAGGAGTGCCTTGTAGAGTTTTTCAAATGGCTGTTTTACGTGATGAATTTTTGTTTATATGAGAGTTAAACATTTTCATTGACCTGTTTCAAGAAAACAAAGAGTGTTAATGACAAAACGAAAAATCTAAATAAAAAATAGTAACCATCGTGGTAAATAGATAAAGACGACGGATTTTTTTTTAAAAAATGACGTGGTATTTTATTTCAAACGGCGGTATGAAACTACCGTCGTTGTGTAACATTATAATGTCGGTAACCAGGAAAAACATCGTATAACAAAAAATTGAACAGAAAAAATTAAAACGTCCTTAAATAAAACCCAAACGATGTGGTAGTTCAATTAAGACGATGTTTTCAAGAAAATACTGACGTATAATTCAAATGCGGTAAAGGAAAAAAATCTTAGATTGGAATAAATCAACTTACGTATTCACTATACTTCTCATGTCGTGATCAACAAAGCGGTTTGGCAATGAATTCATGTAATACACAGTCTGCTTTGCTGGCCTCACAATTAACAACACCCAATGACCCTTACACATAACGATCCATATAGGTTAAATAGTACAAAGAAAAATATTACAAGGAAAATACTTTAAATAGTTAACGGGACTAACCTTGGATTATAAGGGACCAAGAAAAATTGATCATGATCTGCTGTTTTCAGCCGGTCTAACAGTTGTTTTGTTCGATAAGATAGAGATCCAGGAGATTGAGTGCTGACTTGTCCAGGGTCGACAAGAGGCCAACAAGGTTTACCATATTTGCCATTTTTAAATAGTCAAATAGGTACCTAAATATATTAAATTCAATTAAATGAGATTTTAATTTAAAAGAAAGGGAAATGTAAAACAAAATATAGGATTTCTAGAATTACCTCATGCATACTGCAATCACTGTGGCTCCAATCTCAACCATGGAAGCAAACTGTAAAATATCTTCACACAAGGTAAAGGTATCACGATCAATGCCAAACACTTCCTCTAGAATGTGAACTTTCACAATCTCGTTAGCAGGCTGCAACTTGGTCTGGACAAATTGGCACAGGGCTAACAGAGGAGGTGGCATGTCTAGCTTTGAGAGATCCTGTTACAAGAAATAAATAAAGAAATATAAGTTAGTTTGTATACCAAGTAAAATAAATGACTCTAACTAAACCAAACAAACCGACGTGGTATATAATATAAACGACGGTTTCTAGAACATCCTCGCAGAGGAAAGGTCATAGACGACTGTAAAGAAATAACCGTCGTTGTGTAAATGTTCTAACGTCACTATAGAAAGGTCATCTAATTAAAATGCAAAACAAGTAAAAGCGTCGTGGTATTTCACTCACAACGACGATTCTTGGAAGAAACATACGTATTCCAAGTTCTTAAGAAGTCGGTAAAGATATACCGTCGTTGGTTTGAAGTTGTAACGTCGGATATTTAAAAGAGTGATGTCTATTTAAAATTTAAAAAGCAGAAAAAGAAAATATCAGAGATTTTACTGTTTCATCTTGCTATTTTTCAGGTATCTGCATCAAGCTTTGGATCTTCTTCCCCCAAAACTAGGGGTCTAGCATTAGTGGCTCCAGAGCAGCTTGCCTTGTCAGACATTGGATTTTATGGGCTTTGTTCTTGAGGCTGTAGAGGAATTGGGGTAATTGGGGTTTTGAGCATGTTGAGATCAAAATTAGGAACTAGTTGACGGAATTGTGCCAACATAATTTCCCTCTCTCTCTAACTCCTTCCAAAACACTTTCCCATGACCTAGCCTCCATCCTCAATGTCTCTTCTCTGACTGCCTCCATAAGACTTTCCTTCAATTTGTCAACAAATTTTACTCTCTACTGTCTCGGCAAATTGAAGAATTGAGTTAGGGAAACGCCAGCTCCAACTCCTCTGACTCTCCCACCATGCTCAGGGGTTCCCAAAGCCAGAGTCAAAATATCATTGCTCCAGGAGATAGTCAGAGTGCCCTCGGAGACTTGTTTTTGCAAATCATCCTAAAAGAGAGAGAGAGAGAGAGAGAGAGAGAGAGAGAGAGAGAGAGAGAGAGAGAGAGAGAGAGAGAGAGAGAGAGAATGTTAGACATTGAATAGTCCGTCGTCTTACTTTAAATACTACGACGGTCTTTGATTTATGTTTTAATCTGTTTTATTTTGAATATACGACGGGTTTTTATCTACCGACGTTTAAATTATAAACAATGACGGTATTTAAATACTGACGTTTGTTTGATCTTGAAAAATCCCTTTTTATACAAATAAATGTAACCACATCCATAGCTATGTATCAGGGGAAAACAATCCAACCCGAGGATTGTTTTACTAGACCACATGGCAGAATCCTCAATGCTCATGTGGCTAGAGAATGAGCAGTCCAATCAGGGGACTATTGCTCCCCAGACACGTACGGTAGAATCCTCAATACACTTGCGGCTAAAATAAGTCATACGTGTGCTGACAGCCTGTCAAGGCCTTCGATACACTCGGTTAGGAGTGCCCGGTTCAGGACACCCCTCGAAGAGTTACCGCGTGTCAAAAATATATATCCAGAGTAACAGTAATGGGGGAGGTACATACTATGGTAAGCATATACACAATTCAAACCACCATCAATATATATATATCACATGCACAAATCAATATTTCAATTCATGTTTACTTCCATATAGTGCCACAAAACCCCTTATAATTCTCGCATACAAACATGCATAAATTTCCAATATTTCCCATATTCAAGTAAAAACAAATGTAAATTTAAAAGTATCTTTTTATGCATGAAATTTATACTTTAAAAAATCCAGACTAGTATGGCCCGGTGGGGGTCCCGCCTCCTAGCTAGCCGGAGCCTGAGCACCTATTGAAGAAATATTGAGATATGTTAAAAATTGTATTTCGAACACGAACTTTAAATTAGAAAGAAAACCCTAATTCTTGGGATTTAAATGCGTAGTTCCTGTTAAGACGGTCTCGATAGGTTCAAGGTCAATGGTTTAGTCCACTTTCCTTTTTGGTCAACCCAGGCCCATGGGGCTCACGGCCTCTGATTTCCAAACCGAGAATTCCCAACGGTCCAACTCTAAATAAACCACATGTCCCGAGGGTTTGGTCTTGATTGAGCGGTTGGATTTCTCTGAATCGCACAATCAGACGGTAATCGATTACCCAACCCTAAACTTCTTGAATCGAAGTATCGGGACTCCGATTCCGATCCGCGAATTCCTACATGATCCTAAAGGTACAGAAAACAACATACTTGGAATTGGGGCCGATCCAACGGTCCGAACATATCGAATATGGATATTACCTAATAGGTGTAAATCCGTTCGACTGTCAAACGATAACCAAATTCGAATCCTAGCATACCATCATGCTCGGGACAACATAGGGATCAAAACAGAACACAATGGGCCACCACACCATGGCCCACACGCACCGGCAATGTGTGAGAGGCTTGAGAAATTTTCGGCGACGGAAATTTCTCAATTCACCCAACAATACCTACACCTACGTGATCAGAGCAACTAGGGGAGCAACTTATACAACTGGGCCAACCTCCAATTAAGCAAGGAAGTGGCCGGAAAACCACTTCAAAGACCGGAGTTTTCTAGGTTTAAAATCGGACTTCCAAAACTCCAAATGGATGAAGAAGCATACCTTATTCGACGGATTCTGTTGCCGAAATCGCCGGAAATGACGACGGAAAAACCACGACTTTTCTCCTCGCTCCAGTCGCTTCATTGATCGAAATCGGGTCTGAAAATCAATGGGTCGTGTAGAGGAGGTGGAGAGGAGTGTTTTGCAAGTCATGGCGTCGCGCGGGAGGAGAGAGAAAGTCAAGGGAGAGAGAGAGAAGACGCATGAGGTAGAGAGAGCAGAACAGATATTTGAAATCCAACTTCAAAAAATTTACAATTGTGCCACTGAACTTCCGTTGACCACAACTTCTTCGTTAAAACTTCGATTTGGGCCCACTACGTATTTACGAACTAGTGAGAGCGAGCTCTACTCAACAACGCAACTCAAATCCCCCAAATCATTTCCAAATTAAAAGTGGTCAATTTACCCTTACCCTTAAGGGTAAAAATGTAATTCCACAATGAAAATTTTAATTTAATTATTATTTTAAGTCGGGATGTTACATAGACAATTTTTGCATGCTATGTTATATGGTGCGTAACGCTCATCGTTTCCAATATAATTCCAACATTATGCTAGCCCATATACAGAAATATTGTTTTCTTTCATAGATTCAAATGCGCCACCTATAACTTCACCTGATTTTGGAATTTTTCAGATAAGGTTCATGTCCGTAACATATTCAAGTAATCCTCAAAGTACCCATTGGCAAGAAATTCTACATGATTGAAACAATTATACCCAAAAACATACAGGTTATAAACTTCAAATGTCTCTTGAAGAAAAAGAGAGAAAGATAAAAGACTTAAAAGAATTAATGGTTTTTCATAAAACATATTCATCATAATGAACTTGGATTTCAATTAAGCTTTTAGAAAGAAAACAACACACTTGTGTACATTCACGATTGTTATGCGTTTATTTATATGATCGTTGCAATACAGTTTGTCGTATTAGTAGTAGAATAGTATACATGTTATACCAAGCTCCTTATATATTAATTTATGTTTTAGGTACTAGTAGTAGAAAAGTAGAATTATGTACGTGGGTTAAGATTGCGTTTTAGGTATAGTTGATGGGGTAAGAGGGACAGACCATAGAAGGTACTAACCTGGGCTATAGCCCAGGCAATTTTTAATTTTTTTCAGCCCAAAATACATATAGCACAGCACACATCACCAATTCAAAATATACTTTCAAAAGAAAAACTCAATTATACCCTTTTCAAACCTATTCTCTCTCTTCTATCGAACAACCCACTCAAGTAAAAAAATAAAAAATTTCCTCCTTTTGGCATTATGGATGCCAAAGCTCAAACCTAGATTGAACATGCATTGGGCTTATCCAAAAAAAAAAAAAAGGCCTTCTTAACACTCATTGGTAATGAAGTTTTTTGTTAAGTTGAAGTGAATCTTTCAGTCATAGCTAGGTGTTTTTTTTTTGTTATAAATGATTCACTTATACTATTCAGCTTTCTATCTTTTTAGTCAGTTTCTACATTAGGTAAATTTAGCCCACCCTATTATATTCCCAGGTCCGTCTAAGCTTGGTTTGTTCGTTTTTCTATATATATAAAAAAAATCTATAATTTTGAGTAGAGTGAAGGGGTATTAAATTGTGTTTGTTACTTAAAGCAATAGCAACAATATGAATGTGTGTATATATATATATATATATTGTGTGTGTGTGTCAATTACATTTTAGTATAATGTCGTGTGTGTCAATTACTCCAAATTCTATAATTTAACATCAACAATTTTAATTATTAACATTTTTTTAAATATTTTTCTTTAGCCACACACCACATTTTTTTAAATATTTTTCTTTAGCCAGATTTAACTAATATAGAATGTAACAACCCAAACCTTAGATAATTTTTAATTATTAATTTATTCAGGTAAAAGACGAAATTACCCTGCGAATAATTTATTAGGTTTAAAGTTGACTGTTTGACCGGGAAGGAGTTTGGGAATTCCGGTTGGACCGTTGCATAGAGCACGGCGAGGTGAGTCCATAGACACGTAGTGGGCTCGAAATTGAGTCGTAACGAAGAAGTTATGATAAAAAAAATGTATCAGTGGCATAATCGTAATTTTGTCAAAAATGTTTTTAAAAAAAATTCTGATCTCTCTCTCTCTCTCTCGCTCTGAAGGCCACCCCCCCTTCCGATTTTCCTCCAGCCGTCACCCTCCTCCTACGCAGCCACTGCATCCGGTCATCACAGCCCACGGCATCGGTACCAACCGACCCGCCTAGCCTCGCCGTCATACCCTTACCTTTCCATGCCGTCAGCCTCCTCCATTTTGCCGGAAGAAGTTCCGAACACGCCGGTTTTGACAGAACTTCTCCACCCTCGTACTCTGTCATCCGGCCA